>PVJH01004691.1:0-121940 GCA_004026705.1 Nesogale talazaci
TATATATAGGAATAGAACTATGTACTTATAGCTATATGTTAAGAATTAAGCTTGCAGATGGGTATTAAAGGTATTAAGGGCATCTAGGGTATTAAAGGCTTGAAGATAAACAAGTGTCCATCTAGTTGAGAAGCAATAAATGCCACATGGAAGAAGCACACCAGCCTGTGTGATCATGAGGTATCAACTGGATCAGGTGTAAGGCATCTAAGACCCAGAACAAAATCAGACCCAATGTGAATAGGGGGAGATGAAGAGGAATGGACTGGAGAGTCGATGCCCAGTTGTAGACAATTGGAAATTTCCTCACAAAGGTGTCAGAAGGAAGAGATGAACCCATCAGGTTAGCAGTATAGCAGGGAGGAAACACATAACTTTCCCCTTGTCCTGTGTTGCTTCCTTCCTCCCACTATCATGACCTCAATTCTACCTTACAAATCAGATTAGATCAGAACATGCACACTGCTATGGATAAGAGCACGCAACAATGGAAATACAAGACAGATACACCTCTCAGGGCCAACTATCAGAGTAGAGATACCTGGAAGATTAGGGGAGGTTGGGGTGTGGGGAGAGGGAATTGATCACAAGGATCAATATATACCCCCTCCCAGGGGGACGCACAATGGAAGAGAGGGTGAAGGGAGATGGAGGATGATGTAAGATATGAAAATAATGATCTATAACTTAACAAGGGTTCCTGAGGGATGGTGGGCAGGGAGGGAAAGGGAAGAAATTGGGAGCTGATATCAGGGCTTCAAGTGGAAAGAGAATGCTTTGAAATCTTGACGGCAGCATATGAGCAAATGTGCTTGACACTGGATGACTGTATCAATTATAATAAGAGATCTAAGAGCCCCCAATAAAAGTTTTTTTTTTAAGATGTCCAGGGGATTCATACAGGCACCAATACTTGGGATGTACTGGAAGATAATGACAAATCTATATTTGCATTGTATAACCCTTTTTGAATTTTATTATTATTGACTTATACTCTTGTACACCTACTCAAATCGACTGACACCAACTAGATTTTGACAAGTTTTCCAAAGCTGCAAATCTTTATTGGAGCAAATAACCTCATCTTTCTCCCATATAACTCTACAGTTAACAATTCAACATATAAGCCAGTCACCACCTGCCTCTCCTCTTCAACATACGTACTTCCTTGCAGAGAAGCCGTTTAATCAAGTAGAGATCTCACTGTCATGGAGTCAATGCTGAGTCACAGCCCCCGCCCCCCCCATCCATGTGGGTTTCTGAGGCTCTTCAGTAGAAGAAGATCCACAGTCTTTCTCTTGTGGAGCTGTTGGTGATTTTGAATTGACAACCATGCTGATCACAGGTCAATGAGTAACCCCTAAACCACTAGGGCTAAGCAGCGTTCAGAGGGACTCAAGTCATAAGTTATTTTCCATATTCTAAATTGATAATTTTCAGAAATTCTGGTCTCTAATACCTCTTCTTCTCATATAGATGTTGCCTATCAATCAGTACTACAGATTTCAAAGTATTGACCCACTGCCTGATTTTCAGGAAAAAATAAATCACTCACTGCCCAGTTGACACTGAGAAATGTGTGTACTAGAGCACATGATCCGGGATAAAGGCTTTTGAAGCCTTGCTGTATTTTTTCAGAGCTCTTCAAGGGGTGGTATTGGCCCCTTGGGAAACACTGAGCTAACTCATCTTTCCGAAATGTTGTTTCCTGAGATGGCAGGCTAATTTATGGCATGCCTGTAGGAATTCTTGATAGTATAAATTTATAATAAGTTCAAAATTTTGTGTTATCTTAAAAGGAAAAAATTATACAAATTTACATTGAGGATTTAAACAATGGAATATTTCATACGAAGTTTTTATGTTTTTTCTAAGCATGGAGTCATAAATTATAAGTGACTGACTGTGGCAGTCATGTGCTTATGTTAATTTTATGATTGAAATGTAGGGGTGGAGTCTGGCCTGTTAATCTGGAGAAAGCCATTGAGTAGCCTATGAGGCCTCTATGTGGGCCTGGCTTTCACCTGAGACTCCTGAGATATTTCACGATATTTCCTTCGTGAAGATGAGAAGCTAGCTTCCCCAGTTGTTGGGAGTTAGTTTCAGAGATGACTAATCACAGGCAACATAGAATGCTGGCATCTGGGAGGCTGGCTGGTGGAGAAACCACATGGCTTTGCCCTTATGGAGCCGGACCTCTGAGGATGGGGAAGCCACAGGGAGGCCTCTTCCATTGATGAGTTGTTTCTGCCACCACGGGATGCTGTTGATGGACCCTGAGCCCTAGAAGCAAGGAGCCATGGGGAGACCCCTGTTGGTGCCGGGACTCTGCACCCACTGACTTGTGACTTTGTGAGTCAGAAGGAGACTTTGTGAACTTATTTCGGGCATATGGGTTAATATTGGACTTGTGACTGAGCTGGACTGGGCTGGGATGTTTTTTCAATGTCCTGTTCCTCTGGAATATAAACCTATTCCTTGTATCCATATGCGTGTCTGTGAAATTTGTTCCTCTAGTCTACCTGGACTGACACACTGACAATATATCATCTATTGTAATTAGTCATCTAAAATTGCTATTTTATCTTTGTTTATCTATTTATTTATATGAAAGTCCATGTATTTAAAATACAAGGTCAACCTCTTCATTGAACTTACAAAATATATACCTTATCTATGAGTAGCTAATATCTATGTTCTTGTGAGGTGCCTTCCAGGCAGTTCTGACTTACAAGGCAGGAAACACAGCCTGGTCCTTTGCCTCCCTCTTTATTGTTCTCTCTGTTGCCACCACTTTGTCAAGGTTTTTATCTCTTTGCCCTTGTACTTTCCCACGTATGATTGTATGGTTTCCTTTTCCAGGGACTGGTCTCTCCTGATAACAAATCCAAAACACATGCGACATCTTTACCTCTCAGGAGCATTCTGACTGTACTTCTTCCAAGACAGTTATGCTTGTTATTTGGCAGTCCTTGAACTTTGAATATTCTTCAGCAACACCACAGTTCAAATGTGTTGATTCTGCCTCAGTTGTCCTTATTCAATATCCCAATTCCACATGCTCTCCCGTCCCCCAAATTGAAAATACCATGGCTTGGCACACCTTAGTCTTCAAAGTAACATTCTTGCTTTTCAACACTTAAAAGAGGTCTTGTGCAACATATTTGCCCAATGCAATGATGTAATTGATAACTTTACTATTATGAGCAAACCCAAACAAGACAAAATTCTTGACAGCCTAAATTCCCCCTGTCTATTAAGGAGCTACAAATTGGTCCAGTGGCCCACTTGTGAGAATTTTCATTTTCTTTACATTGAGTTATAAACCATACTGACAACAGCAATCTCTGATCTTCATCAGTGTAAAGTCCCCATTTTCAGCAAGCAAGGTTATTTCATTTATATTCTGAAAGTTGTTCATACCCATTCTTCCAATATTGAAGTCTTATTCTTCTTTGTATAACAAGTTTCTTTGATTATTTGTTCAAAAATGCTGCCATGAGATGAATCTCATTCAAAGCAGAAATTAGCAGATATTTGCTTAGGTGTTAAGACTATGTGAAAGCATTTGATTCTATGATCCTAACAAAATATGGATATCCTTGAGAACAATGGGAGTTAGAAAACACCTTGTGCTCATAGGAAACTTGGATATAGTCCAAAAGGCAGTAGTTCTTGAGGAACAAGTGGATACCACATGGTGTAAAATCAGGAGAGGTGCACATTAGGGTACATCCTTATACCATCTTTCTTCAAGGTTCGTGCTGAACATGTAATAAGAAAGGTTGGACTGCATGAAGAAAAATGCAGCAACAGGATTTGAAGAAGGCTTATTAATAATCTGCAACATACAGATCACACAACCCTGCTTGCTGAAAGTACGAGCGACTGGAAGTACTTCTGGATGGACATTAAGGACTGGAGCCTTCAGCATGAATTACAACTCAATGTAAACAAAACAAAAAGTTCTCAGAACTGGTCCAATAGATAGCATTATGATAAACAGAAAATACTGAAGTCGCCAGAGATTTCCCTTTGCTTGGATACAAAGTCAATGCTCACAGAAGCAGCACTCAAAAAAATCAAATTAAATATTGCATGGATAGATGTGCTGTTTCAAACTTCTTTAAAGTGTTGAAGAGCTAGGATGTCATTTTGAGGACTAAAGTGCACCTGATCAAAGTCATGAGAATTTCAATCTAACAACAATGACAATCTGTGACTAAATTAGGGTTACTCAGACTTCTCAGTCATGACACTTATCATGTTTTCTTGTAAGAAAAGTGATTGAAATGACCTCACAGCAACAATGACCATCTGTCCAGGAGTGGTTCTGATCCACTCTACTGTTGGCCTGGTGGAACTTTGTGGCAGTTATATACTCGTGCCAAATTCATGATTGGAAGTCTAGGGGTGGAGACTAGCTTGTCAATCTGAAGATAGCCAATGAGTAGCCAATGAGGCCTCTGTGTGGGCCTGGCTTTCTTCTGAGATTTCTGGGCAATCTCACAGTATTTTCCAATTGGAAAAGGGAGACTGGACTGAGTCTCCGAGAGACGAACAATTGACAGATGAACAGAACAACTGAGATGGCAGCATGCTGATCAATCCTGATTCCTGGAGAATGGAGGAGCTGGAAGAGAAGCCACATGGGCTTGCCCTGATGGAACCAGAACTCTGGGGTGGGAGAAGCTACAGAGAGACCTCTGCCAGTGCGGAGATACTCCCACTGCCAATGGATAATTGCTAATGGACCCTGAACCCTGGAAATGAGGAGCCATGGGGAGACCCTTGCCAGCTCTGGGATGCCTCTACTGCATGTGTTTAGTGAGCCAGAAGGAGACTTTATAGACTGGTATTGTACATATGGGCTAATATCAGACTTGCAACTTTGGAAAGAACTGGGTTGTGATGCTTTCTCAATGTTCCATTCCTCTTATATATAAATCTTTTCCTTATAGCCATATGTGTGTCTATGAATTTGTTTCTCTAGTCTATTAACACAACTTTGTGCATAACAGAGTCAGTAAATATTTGTTTAAGAGTAAACTCTAGATATATAAGTAAACTATATATATTTGTTTATAAGTTCACTACATATTTGTTTATTATATAAACTTTAATGCTAGTTAGATAAATCCATCTTTATTGAAGGTTTGAATTAACTCTACAGCAAAAGGTTCTTGTGGTTTTCATATTTGATTTACACATTGGGACAGAAGCTTGGAAATTACTACTTCCTTGGCTTAGAGAACATATTTATAAATATTCCTTTGGGGAACTAGCTTTCCTCTCTTGAATAAGGTAGACACTGAAAATAATTATTAAAGTTACTCTAAGTAATATATTTTAGGCAGCAAAACTTCCAAATCTAGTTAGTATTTAAAGAAGAATATTATGAACAGCAACGAAAATCTCTCTGTTTAGATTTATTTTTCTCACTTTCCACTTTATAGAATAAGGTAGAACAAAATTGATGATGTTAATGGAAAGTGTCTTTTAGAGACTTACTTCAATATAGAAATAATAGAAAATCTATACCTAGAATTTCAATAGGAAATCAGTATTTCTTAAGTATTTGTGTAAGAAAATACCTGCTACTGACCGAGAAGGGGTTATCTTCCCACTGAAATAACAAACAAAATATCCATGAAATCAATATAGAGCAAATATTATAACAAATAATTTTAGTGAAGGACAAGGATTCTTGAAATGTGAACCACAAATGAGATAAGTCAAATGATTACACTAGTTTTTGATTGAATTTCTAACCTGTCATTTGGAAAGGGAGAACCCAGGAGATTTCTTGCAGATACCACTAGAGAAGATGGACCCTTAACTGGGGAGGTCAAGGAGTTTTCAGGTTGGAGGGCCAGTGAGAAGACAGCAGAGAAGATAATTCCAGATATCTGAAGAAGATCCCCTGATAATATTGAGCTGTGCACAAATCAGCACATACATATGGGAAAAAGATATAGAGTTAGATAAAGACCCACCTTAGAAAAATAGAGATAAGTGTGTCATGTGTTGAAACAGGCTGGAAATAGTGCCTGTTTCCTCCAACCCAAATGGAAAACCTCATGACGCACAGGAAATTGGGTACACTATAAAAAAGAGTCTTATCTCAGATGTGGGGAATAATTAACTTACATTAAACAGAGTTTCAGTACCATGTAATGAATATTAAAGACAACTGTCTTCCAGTATCAAGTTTAAGAAATTTTCATGGACTGCGTTGTAGTGTTAAATTGAATTATAAGCACTTGTCCCTGCAGTCTCTAAGATTTCAGTAATGGCACTAATCTCTGGTTCACCCCAGATGTACTACTTTTAAGCTTCCAGTTGATGTTCCCAGTAGGATAATACTTAGGTCACAGACCAAAAATGGAGTTTCTTCCACTATCAATATGCTAATCCCAATGCTGCACTGGGGAACTAGAGCCATTACTATTGGAAAGGTATGCAAACTCCATCCAGCCAGCCAGCCAGCCATCCAGCCAGCCAGCCAGCCAGCCAGCCAGCCATCCAGGCAGGCAGCCATGGACTGTAACACCATTTATCATTTTGCTCTGAAAAAGCAGTCAAATCTCCAGATAACAATAATGAATTGAACATAATGTTCTTAAAATATTTGGTACGTAAGCTGAGCCCTGGTGGTGTAGTGGTTGAGTGCACGACTGTGGCCCACTGGCTTGGTGGTTCAAATCCAGCAGCAGCAAGGCTGGGTACCACCAGAGGGCAGTGATGCCCCATCCCCCCCAAAAAATATTTGGTACATATGACAACATAGGTACAAAAGTGTTTGATACAATTGATATTTAGAATGTTATTAGAGCTATGAGGCCACAATAAAATGCTTGAATACAATGGAAAATTAAAGAACAAACAAACATATATTTGAGTATATCTATGTTTCAATGTGTTGTCAATGGACTAAGTGACTACTGATATGTTTGGGAAATAAAGGAAATTGTTACTTTATGCACTTTTTACTATACAGGGTCCTGCCTGTAGGATTTGGTCACCTTTTAGTCCATAGATTCTGGTTTGAATCATGACACAGAAATTTGGCAAAGGATACTTACATTTTTGGGGAGGCAATTACTCTCAGTTTATCCATTCTTGCTTATCTATATTAAGTAGTACCCTTGATACATGTGTGCTCTTTTTGTTCCTGATGATGCAATATTCTACTAGGCACCTCCATTGCTTGATTGGTCAGCACCCCTGGCTGTCCTTTCTGCTTTTGTTGTTCATCAAAATAACTATAACCCCCTGGTTTCAGGCAGTTAAGTGACACCACCTGGCTTTCATTGCTTCAGGGTCCTGTCCTGCCCTCTGTTATCAGCAAACCAATTTTCCTAATGGTCTCCACCATCGGATTTGGCTTGCAGGGGAGCTCTCTCACCAACGATTCTAGAGTTGCTAATGGTTCTCACACCAGCCAACTTCTAATGGTCTGGGTGAATAGTGTTTCCATTAGGCCTTCTAAAGATTGTAATCTTTTTTGAGTTTTGTGCTCTCACATGCGCTAACTGTTCTATTAGACCCAATTCCCTGAACACTTTAATCCTTTCCTCTACCATCTGCCACAGCAATTCAGACACTGTAGCCTTACTCACCAGTTAAGACTTCTCAGGCACTGAGGACGACCTTACCAACAAATGTGCACCATCTTTGTTAAGAGAAGTCAATAAACACTCCCTTATGCATGTTTACATCCTGGGCCTCTTCACTGCGTTCCATGAACACTCCAGGTGTTAATCTCTGCATGCAGGTTGGGTGTCCTACATGCTTTGTAGTCTATTTGTCTCCTTATTGGGCCAAGGGCTTCATCAGATGCAGTTCTGCATGGAGGTAAGTCAGGCAGTGACAAAGGTCATGGGTGATTCCTTGCGGGCAGCAGATGGTGTGCAAAGGGGAAAAACCTTGTGTTAGCTTTTCACATTCGGAGAATGCTGGTTTTTAACGAGGAGGAGCAAGTCCTCCATAGGATTAGAAGATTCGGAAAATGGTAGGGAGGCACATATATTAGGTGTCTCCACCAAGACATCAGCATGTCCTGTGATGAGGCCTCAGTATTTCCTAACGAGGGTCCAAATGGTGGCATGAGAACACTGTCTCAGCCGTCTCTGAAGTTAATCCACTCTTGAATACCAATCACCAGTTTTGATTCCCAACTTTTCTTCTTGCTGCTACAGGAGGCAGGGCTTTTGTTAAAGAGATGCTCTTGTTCGCACTATTACCCTTCATTGTTTTGTCAATAGCTTTCACCCAGTTCATTATCTGTCTTTAGGGAAGCATTGCATTTAGTAAAAACCATCAAATTCCATTCTTTTTACATGCTTTTTAAAATTTCAAATACCTGAAATATCACTCTATCAGGGATATTCTACTAGCAAGTTCTACAAAGTTACGATGGGAAAAAATAGGACAGATTCCTTGTGCCAGTGGCTATGAAGGGGCTACTCTAAGTGGGGCCTACATGGATAGGCAGTGGGCAGTGACAGTCTCCAAACCCCATCTTACTGTCCATATTTTCAGGTCACTTCTGTGGCCAGTTGTGCTCATTGGATGATTGCAAGGTCAGCCCCTGACACAGACTTTGGGCTGCAATCACTTTATTGGAAATTAACATCTATTATGGGGGCAGGGGAGGCATTCAAACTGCTATGCGGAAGAGACTCCCAGTTCACCCGTGGGGAGTTCTGAAGCAAAGATTTATTTTACAGAAGACTGTGTTAGGCAGTCTTGAGATTGAATTAGTTATTGGCTGTAAGCCAATGCTCGATGTATGACCTTGACTCATAAGCGGAGGGCAACCTTGAAGAAGCTAACAGCTGGAGGCTATCTACTACCCACGCTTCTCACAGCGGAGCTAAAGGTATCTTTTTTAAAAGGGGGCCTATGGGCTGCATCACTGTGTCTGGCACTGCTTGCATAAAGTATTCGCTTTTTTGATTCTCCATTTTCTGGAGGTAGCAATAAACCCAGGAGAAATGGAAACTGACACTTCTGCTTGCTGGAGATGCTTCTCACCTTGCCAAGGAAGGGTGGATGCACATTCAGGGACCATGTAGTGTTACAAAACAAGAGGAAGGACCTGAGGGGTATGTCGTTACTCAGTAAATCATTATTGTATGGATACTCATTTCCTGTGTCCTGACCCCACTTGCCTAATCACCTTATTTCTTGATTTGTTTTCTTCTTTGTTTTGAGAATACAAAGTTTGAGATGAAAGGATTGAGCAAAAAAGAGATTAATTGAAAAATTTGAGTATTAAATAAATGCTAGATGGTCTTTGGAATTGATCAAGTTAGGAATCCTCACAGGGGCACAAATAGATAACATCTTGATGCATTGAACACTAATGACACGCTAATGAAGTGAGTCATGTATCGCATCAAGAAGATGTTGATAAGATTGAAGTTATCAAAGATTTCATTCTATTTCTTCAATCAATGCTCATGGTAGCAGCAATCAAGAAATCAAAAAGCATATTGCCTGCCCAAGACTTTTAAAAGTTGTTCAAGTTTTCACTTTGATCAGTATGGTGCCCAATCCCTGGCAGTTTCAATTGTTTCATACATGGAGCATGTATACGGAAACCAAACAGTGACTAAAAAAACTGGAAAAGAAGTGATGCATTTGAATTATGGTATTTTTGAAGAATAGTAAAATGACTGTGCATTGCCAGGAGAGCAACCATATCTGTTTTGGAGGAAGTACAGCTATAATGTACCTTAGAAGGGAGGGTGTTACCATTTTGTCTCACATTTTTTGCACATGCTATCAGTAAAGAGGTAAATCCTTAAAAATAGATATTATGCTTGGCAAAGTAGAGCAACAACAAAACAAACAAATTAGCTCACTGATCTTGACTCATTGTGACCCTGAAAGGCAGAGGAGATCTGCCCTGTTGAGTTTCTGAGACTTTAAATCTTTACAGCAACACCGAACCTCATCTTGTTGTGAAACAATCTGTAGGTTCAAACCATTGACCTGGTTTTCTGGTCAGTTCATAACCCATTATGTTACCAGAACTCCTTTGGCAGAGCAGAGTGCCAGGGAAAGAGAGGAAATTCTCAGGGATATGGATTGGCATAAAGGTTGCAACGATGGTCTTCAATAAAATATTCGTAAGGACAGTGCAAGATAGGGAAGGACTTTGTTTTACTACACTTGGGATTTCTAATAGCCAGACAAGAGGGGACTCTAACATCTATAACATTATCATAAGAAGCAAAACACTGGGGTTTATGGAGCATGTGTCTTCCTTAAGGACATGTTTCATTTTGTATGAAAATTTTACTATAGTGTATTACCAAATTCAGGTATTATTTTGGCAGTACTTACTGATAACATTTCCATTAACAATACACATGCCTGGAATATGCTTGGTATGCTTGCTGGTTGAGGATTTTATTTTCTGGGCACGAGTTCTAATGATGAATCATTCCTCTACATGTGCATTTATTCTTCTGATGTATGGATTAGCAACATTGCACTCCTTAAAAGGTAACAGGTGTTTTAATTCTCTGGTTATAAGCTGCCTTTTCTAATCATAAATCATGTCAACATTGAAAAATAACATCTACTAAAAATTAGGAACATAGCATCAAATAATTAATAGATTAACTGTGACAAGGGGAAGGATGCACTTATTATAATCAGGAAAAGATGATTGATGGTATTGCAAAAAATTTCATGAGAAATTTATGTTACACTCCCGAGTGACTATCAAGAAAATCTTCTCTGGGTGTATACCTGCATACTCAGGATATAATGACATTTCTAGACATCTCTTAATTAATCACATCTGTCAAATGATGCTGAAAGATAGACAGCTAAACAAGGTGTCCCAAGGGCAATCTGGCTGTAGTTACCAACTAAGGATTTTATTTACTCAAGAAGAGAGGCTTGAAAAGGTGATAAGTATTGATTTTCAAACATCTCAATTTCAACTCACAAAATGCAGAACACAATTCACCCTTGAACAGTGTGGGGGCTAGGTGTGCCAGGCACCACTGGTTTGTCAGTTTGTTGTACTATGGTAGTTTGTGTGTTGTTTTGATGTTGGAAGAGACTTTTAGGATATTTGACATACTATCAAGGTCGCTGAAAGAGAACAGTTTTTAGCAGAGCACACAAAGTAGGAAAAATGAATAGACTGCTCATGTCAGAGGAATTAGTTACTGAAAACCTTATGGCTAATATTGAAACATTGTCAGATACTGAAGGCCTCATGGAAAATAGAAGCAGAGCATTGTCAGAGATGATGTCAGATGATGAGTCCATCAGGTCAAAAGGTCTGAGGAAGAGCTCCCTGCTCAGACTAGATTTGATCACAATGACTTGGATGGAGTAAGATCTGCTGGAGCAAAGACGTTGGGACCTTCACTTGCTGAGGGAACATGGTTCAAAAGGAGAAGAAACAGCAGCAGCATCTATTATCAACTGGAAGTGGAATGTAGGATGAAGCTAAAAAAACTGGAAGTCACCAAAAAAGAAATGGGGAGCATACATATGGATAGTCCAGGCATTGCTCAGCTGAAATGGACAGGTTGTAGTCCTTTTGAAATAGAAAATCATACGGTTGGGTTGACTCTGTTGGAAATTAGAGACACAAGAGGAATACTGTTGTATTCACCGTTAAAGAGACGTTCCAAGATCTATCTTGAAGCACAATGCTGTCTGAGAGAGGATAATATCAGTTAAAGTATAAGGAAACTCAGTCAATATAGCTAGCATTTGAATATATGCCCCAACCATGAAAGCTATTGCCGCAGAAATTGAAAAACTCTACCAATGTCTTCAGTCTGAAGTGGATCAAGCATACAATTGAGATGCATTGATAATTATTGGTTATGGGAATGCAAAACTTGGAAACAAAGAGGAAGGGATATAGGCCTTAGTGATAAGTAGAATTTTCAAATCCAATGACTTCTCCATCACAAACATCTTTTTCAACAACACAAATGGTGACTATGCAGGTTTGTCCACGTGGAATACACAGCCATCCGATTGACTACATGTGTTGAGAGAGATGATGGCATAACTCATTATCAACAGTCCGAGCCAGGGCAGGGACCAACGGTGGAACAGATCATCAATTGTTAAATTTGTAAGTTCAAGAAAATTAGCACAAGTCCAAAAAAGCCAAAAATATGCTTTTGTGGATATCCTACCTTAATTTTGAGAACATATAAAGAACAGATCTAACAAACACACCAAGCACTAGAGAAACCCTGATGAGCTTTGGAAAGACATCCAGAACATCATTCATGAAGAAAATAAAAGGTCATTGTAAAGACATTCAGGGAAGAAAAGGTAAAGGGCATGTCTGAAAAAGATACTGAAGTTTGCTCTTAAATATAGAGTGCGTAAAGCAAAGGGAAGAGATTATGAAGTCAAAGAACCAAAGAGAAAATTTCAAAGGGCAGCTCAGGAAGACAAAATAATGTATTATACAGAAACACGCAAATATCTAGAGTTAGAAAACAAAAGGGGAAAATCCAGGATTGCAGTTTTCGGTATGGATTACGACTCAGGGTAGAGAGGACCCAAATCCTCACAACTGGACCAATAGGAAATATCAAGATAAATGGGGAAATGGCTGAAGTTGCTTGGACTTACAATCAATGCCCATGAGAACAGTGATAAATAGATCAAAAGACAAATTACATTAATATATTTGCTGCACACAATCTCTAAGAATATTGAAAAGCAATTTAATTTGAAGATAGCGTGTGCCTGACCCAAGCTTTAGCATTTCCCATTGCTTCCTCTGCATGTGAAAACTGGACATTGGATAAGGGAGACCAACGTGTAATTGCTGCATTCGAATTGCTCTGCTGGTGAATCATAGGCTTCTAAAAGGGCAAACTGATCTCTCTTAGAAAAAACAATGCCAGAGTACTTCTTAGAGGCAAGGATGGAAGCATTTGGTCTTATATACTTTGGACATACTGTCTGGAATAGTCAGTTGAAAAAGACATCATGCAAACTGGAAGGGCAGTGAAAAAGACGAAGGCACTTAATGAAATGGATCAACACCATGCCTGCAATAATGGACTCAGGCCTAAAAACAATGGTGAGGATGACTCAGGATTGAGCCATGATTAATTCTGCTGTGCATAGCACCACTACGGGTGGTAACTGACTAGAAACCAACAACACAACACTCTACTGCCATCTAGAGACCATGAATCCTCTCTCTGCCATAGGTAACCCTCTAGGAAGTCAAGCCCCCTGGCTACAAATCCTACACACACCTTTGCCTTCCTCTCTCTGCTTCAAATATACATCTTATTAGTGCTTATTGTTATACGAGATCACTATTTGCAAAACTCCTAACTAGTCTTTACCAATGAACAACAGTCAAATCTGTGTTTTAAAGGCCTCTGCGTGTGGAGAGTTATCAATGTTCTCATTTCACCCCATTCACTGTTTTTTGCTAATGACTTTTCAGATATCAATAAGTTACAATAGATATTGATTCTGGCTTGCAAAGGAAGTCAGTTATGTAAGTCATATACGGATGCTATGTATGCATGATTGTGAATTTAAATGAAGCAAAAGCTACTTTGATCTATAAGCTAGATGCATGGTAGGATTCTCTACTAGAGAATTTCTCTCTCTGCATGGAATCTGATTTGTTTCTGAATCTAATCCTGGACCTATTTGTAATATTTTGTTAAATAGTCAGACGACTGTATCTGATAAAGTAAGTCTTTAAATTGTTATTAAATGAAAGGAATAATGTGTAAGGTGTTACGCAGATTAATCCTTTTTGTCAAAAGACAACCTAAGATTTTCCACAATATGAAACCTGCTGGTTATCTCTGAGCACTGCTGTAGTTCACCGATATCTCATTTATTTTTAAGTCCTTTCTGTTAAAGTATGCGTCATCTGGGATAAGGTTGAATAAAGAATAGTTGACTTCCAGACAATAGATAAAGGAGGAGGCTTAATCTTTGACACAACATGTCCATCCATAAAAGGACTAGCATTGAAGGATGAAAGAGAATGAAGTGGGTGGAAAAGGATTTGAAGAATATCAGGTTTTCTTCCCCAAGCAATGCATTTTCCACCAGAAATGAACTATACATCACAGAAATTGTAGTTTTCAAATTTTTTTCATGTTTTTAGCAACCAAAATATCTCTAAGGTGCACACAGTTCATCCACATCCTCTCAAGAGCAAAATGACTGTGGTAGTTCATTTATTAAATTCTTATATTAAGCCATCCAATTCAAAAATGGTTCACATGGAGCGTCAAACAGAGCTACGTTTGGTATCATAATCAGGAGGCAAATGTGCTAGAATTCCCCATGTGACATTATCTTTTACTTGGGTAGGATCCTCAGAATGGAGAGAAAGGAATAAAGATTCAGCTATTTAGAATGTCTTTTCACTTCGTTCCTTTGCACATTCTCTTGCTTAACAAACATAGATCTGTAATATATAGCAAAGACAGCTCAGTAAATAGTCCATGTGCACTCTTAGAAGAGATGGCTCCACAAAGTTTATGAGAAAACGAAATCTAAGATAATGACTTTTTTTTTCATGAACGTTTGGAAACATTTTGTTCTGCACAGTTCTTTTGCAGTTAGGATGGAACTTGTGATGAGTTATGACCAATGGAATTGCTTATCTTTTCTAGTTTTAAATAGCTCTTGGCTAGAACAAGACCCTCAAATGCCCTCTTTAACCACTGCATTCAGGAAGAAGGCCATATGGCCATCAGATTCAGCTATAAAGTCATCAAAGGCCCGGAGTGACTGTGAACCCAATTCTTCTCTCCTCAAAACAGGCACTCATTTGCATTGGATATGTTTTATGAGTGAGGAATGTAGTATTATATGAATTAACCCAGTGATACTTTAGAGTTAGTTACCTTGTGATAACCTTTTCTATTATATAAATTATAACATACATACTTGTCAATATTATAGATTATATATGCATTATGTAAATGATATTTACTTTAATTTATATATTTAATTACTAAACCAAAATCAGAAACATAACTCACATGTTGAATTGATTCTGACTCCTCTTGACCCTATAGGTTAGGGAAAAACTACATCATAGTGTCTCAAGGAAAGAAATCTTTATGGAAGTAAACAATCAACTCTTTCTCCCACAGAGCATCCTGTTCGTTCAAACCATTGACTGTTTGTTTAACAGGCAAGTGTTTCAACAATGACACCAAGTGGATTTTACACACACACACACACACACACACACGAGGGGGTACCACCCCAAACCAGGAGTTTTATTTTTTAATGTTATATATATATTTATTTATCTTTTTACAAAACAAAGTACTCTCTTTTCAAAACAAGAAAACTCTTGTCACCTTCAAAGTACTCTTCATTACATTTAGCACATTTGTCAAATCTGCAATTCCATTTTGGAAATATAATTTTTAATTACTTTACTCTTCTTACACCGTCGTCACATTGAAATCGACAGAATTGCTTCGACAGACAGTCCAGCCATGGTAGGAGAAAGATGTGAAGGTAGTCAGAAAAACAATATGAAATGCTTCACAAATTGGCGTGTCATCCTTGCCAGGCTAATCTTCTCTGTATTGTTCCAATTTTAGTACATATGCTGCCTAAGCGAGCACTGGAAACCATTCTAAAATGCATCCATTTGGATTTTTCTTCATTTATTCCATGTCATCAAATCGCTGTCCTTTCATGTTTCTCTTCATTTACAGAAACAAAGAGAAGTTGCACAGAGGTAGGTCTGGGGACAAGAGAGGCATGCTGTTTTTTGCCCCAAAGTGGTGCACTGAGATGGTTGCCTGAGTGGATGCATTGCTGTGGTGCCAGAACCAGTTCCCCATTTACCACAGATCAGGCCTTTTTCTGTAGAACACTGTTATGCCATCTTTTCAGAACCTCTGAATAGAAAGCTGGATTAACAGTCTGACCTGGTGAAACAAGCTTCAAGTGCACTATCCCTCTCACATCAAAACTACAACAAAAGAAAACAAATGAGCACTGATTTTATAGGGGTATCCTCTCATGTATACAATTTGTCTATTACTACTAAATGCAATTATTTATACGTAACTATTAAATACAATGGGAATAGATGTCAATATTTTTAGAGAATGACATTACATATTGAGTTAAAAAAATCTACAAGTACAATGTCAGAAAATGTAGTTGTCCCTGTATGTCCCTGTCCCTGCCTATGGCAAGATTGTATAAAATGAACAGCCCATCAGGCATAATTATGTTCATATACTGATATTATATGAGCTTAGTATGAGTGATGAATGAATAACGTTTATGTAGAACTTTAACATATATGTGTTCTATATGTATAACACATACATGTATGTATACATATTCAAACATATACTAAGTACTATTTATCTTTGAACAACACGGGTTTGAGTTACATGGGCCCACTTACAATGCCCCTTCCAGTCTTCATTATGGTGAAAACATTGCCAGCATCCATTTACAGCACTGCTTGGGCCTGTGACATTCTCACAAATGTTCTTTGCCTTGAGCTCATCATTGCAACCACTGTATGCCTCTGTCTTGTCAAGTGCCTTCCTCTCTTCCCCTGTCCCTGTAGTTTAATGAGTTTTATGTCCTTTTCCAAAGACTGATCTCTCCAGATAATAAGTTCAACATAATTGATGTAAAATCTTATGATCCTTCTTTCTAAGAGGAATTCTGGTTGTACTATTCTACTTGCAAAATGAATCTTTTGGTCTTTTGGCAGTCCGTGGTACTTTCAATATTCTTTACCAAAACAAAAATTCAAATGCCTCCATTATTCATCAGTCTTCTTCATTCAACTTTCACATGAGGCGATGGAAAATCCCATGGCTTATTTTAGGTACATGTTAATACTCAAAGTCACAGTCTTGCTTTCTGACATTTTAAAGAGGCTTTATGAAGTAGATTTACCCAACGCAAAGCAATGTGTTGTTTCATCTCTTGATTGAATTATTGGTTACATTAATATAACTGGATTGGCTAAAAGACACACTAATGAATGTTCATAATATCAGAGGAAGGGGTTACTGTCTCAAGACAATGGCATGTTATTACATGAGAACACTCTTGGCAACAGATTGCTAAACATTACCTTGACCAGAATATAAGATCTCCTGGAGATCTAAAACAAAACATTTCATAATGTTTGATTGCAGATTTACATTCTGATTTACACAAACCTTATTAATAGAATTAGTTCTAAGCAACACGTTTAACTCTACATGAAAGGTTAATTCGGAGTGTTCAGAATTAGTTCAATCCTCGTCATTGAGTTTATTTCAGCACATACTGATCTTGTATGGGCTTATTGAGACTGGACACAGTGACATGAACAGACACCTCATCAGTATTCCATAGAGGAGGTGGTAGGTGTGAGCCACCAATCTCGTGATTATAAATTCAATGCCCAAACCCCACACAATCAAGGTTCCTAGAATTAGGTGCCATTTATTTTTAGGTCAAATGCCTCTTTTCTATTTTAAACCCCATGCCAATTTGTAACATGGTAACACAGTTCTTTAGTAATTAATGCAAGATAGTTGCTTAAGGTTATTATTTAGGAAGTCATTTCTATTCTCTTAAAACAATGATTCCATTTATAGCTGATTGAAGGATATCCCTATTATGAGCTTCAAAATCATCATTTTTGAGAAATATCTGCATAAAACAAGAGAAAGAGTATGTTTATAATCTATTATATATACTGCACGTCCCAGAGTGAGAGAGCCACTCAGCACATCATCTCCTGAAACCTGACTTTATTAAGCCCCTCACTTCTCATGAATAGTCCTTTTCTCAGCGTCTTCTTAAGGTAAATTAACTTCTTTATTAAATTAACTTTATTAAATTAACTAAATTGATTTTCTTATTAAAGTTTAAGTTAATGCAACAAATCAGTTTTTCTCTGTTAAACTTGACAACATGATAAAGAAAGCTAGCCTTTTTTAATTTTTAAAACTTTCTCCTAAAGATTGAGTCATATGAATACAATAAAAGGTTGGTTAAAATTACTTTAAAAAATGTCCCTGAAATGCACTGCCATTGAGTGAGTTCTGACTTCTATAGAACAGAGTAGAACCATGCCATATGGTTTCAGAGATCGTAAATCTTTAAGAAAGCAGACTGTCTCATCTTCCTTTCTCTAAGAAAGGGCTCAAATTGGTGACCTTGTGCTTAGCAGTTGAGCACATAATCCACCTCACCTCCAGGGCTTCTTAAAGTTTCCTCACTGCCTATGTGGATAATCAGAATTAACATGCATAACCAAAAGAACAGTTAACTAATTCCTGAATTTTGTTTTTCTGACTTCCATTGCTAGTGTTTATATTTTGGGTATTGAATGAGAATCAGGTCCATTGCAATTATTTTGTATATTTTGCTCACCAAGTTCTGTATATATGTATTAAAATTTTGGTTTACCACAAATATTCATTTAGTAACAGTCAGTAAGTTTAAACTTTTTTTTTCAGTAATAGACTTTTACCACTATTTGTGCAAGAAGCTCACTCATCATGGATATTTAACATAGAGATATTTGAAAAGTCTTTAAATATGGAATTTTGGATATACTAATACAAGCTTTGAAGAAAGTAAGAAATGTGAGACCTTCAATGTAAGTACATAAAATTCTTCTCACTAGATATCTGATAAATAACTAGCAAAAATGATGTAATTCCTTCCATCTGAATTGTAGGAAATTTTCTCCATTAAGATGAAAGGAGACTAAAATTCATTCATAATATTAGAAAGCATAAAACAAAGCTAAAATATATTACTTAAAAATTGTTGATATGTATGTATGATTGTTGATATGTATGATATGCATGGTATGTTCATGTTACTTGCTTTCCAACTAAATCCTTTAGCTATAATGTTTTTTCCTTAGGGTGTAGTCTTGATATTAAACTGCTTCCTAGATGAATAAATATGATCATTAATAGTATTTAATAACCATCTCATATTAATCTATTAAAATGCGAGAGATGTTTAACATACAGGTAAGCAACATGAAAATGTGTACATATTAGTGGCTGGTACTAAATACAGGTTTGTATTTTTAATTGTAAAACCATTTAAGAGCCCATTTATCTTTTGGGTTTCAAGGATATTAGGGGAACGCTCACCCTTTCAAGTTTAAGAATTCTTCTGTAGTCTGACCCTTGAGTATGCAGCACTTAATATTTAAATCTCTCAGAAAAAAGAACTCTATCTACAAGAGTCAACAATAGGGATTGTTTCCCCTAATTAGTAGAAACAAATGTGCTCTCCATTTTCAGATCTTGTATTTGTTAGTAAGCTTTTAAAATTTTCTAACTGTATCATTTATATTGTTGACTTTTGGAAATTAGCTTGGTAGACAGGAAGAGAAGTGGAGAATATCAAGGACTTTGGATAAAAAAATGAATGTGGGTGTATTTTATGCATCTGGGTGCTAAATATTGCATTTTGTTTATTTAATATGAAGTAAAAATAAACATGGATATATGGATAGCAATTATCCATCCATTATTTAATTATTCTATGAGTCATCTATTTGACTTTTATTGTATATAAAATATGAGAGGTACAGACTTTCAGGCAATATCTTATAGAAAACAAAAGGGGAGAGGAATGCAATTGAAATAATGTGCGGTCGACTATATATCACTGTTTGTAGTACCAGGATAACACCATGGAAAATTAACTTTATTTAAAAACAGCCTCTATGCACTTTTCTGCTCTCTTCCGTTCCTGCTGAAGTTATTGCTCACAGGGCTCAAGAAGTAGCTATCATAGGATAGGCAGTTGAGTAAAATGTTTACTCTGCGTGGTGGAGGCTTTTATAGTATGGCTATGGTTAAGATAAATTATTAAACAAATTTGAGGTTTCTTGAAAAATAATGCATAAAAAAGGGATATAAATTTCTTTGGCATTAAGAACCAACTCTACTTGTTTTACCCCTGGAGAATAGAGAATTATCTTTGAAGACAACTGAAAATGTGAATGTTCATTACAAACTGAGGTGCTTTAATTTGGGTTGTTATGACATAATTCATTTGAGTATTTCAATTAAATTTATTGTCAAAGTTCAAATACGTCAGTTTTGTAAAGAACTCAGTCTTCAGAATTCTCTTCTGACTTCTCATGTATGGTAAGATATTGACTTGGAACATAGCATCCACCCAATATGTGTGAACTAACACCCTTACTCATCCAAGTGGTCCAACTTGACTCAATGATTCTGTGCCCAACAGCAGGAAACACTATGTGGTCCTGCACCATGCTTATAATTATGTTTGAGCTGATTGTTGCAGTCAATATGTTCATTTCTTGGGTCTGGGCCCAGGTAACCAAGAGATAATTAGATGTACTTCATCTACCTCCTTCTCAAGGAGACCTGTTGGTGTCATGGGTTACAAATTGGGGTACTAAGTTCATTATTTCAGTTTGAAGTCACCAGCCACTCCTCTGAATAAACACGAGGATTTCTGCTGTTGTCGATTTTCAACCTTGGAGATCCTATGGGGTCAATTCTATTCAGTCTGAATCAATTTGAAGACAATGGCTTAGTATTTAGTTCATGCCAGAACGATGTATGGAAAACCTGAGAACATTGTAGGTAGTTGGTCAACCCTCAAAATAACCAAAGTTTAGTTCATAAAGGTTTGCAAATAATATAATACATATTAAAGGCTTGATTAGTGCATCAGAGGCAGAGATGTATTTTCAGTGATGAGATACATGTATTGTTCTATTATTAAAAGCACAGAGTTCAGAAGTAAAATTTAAGCAAGGTATCAACAACATTTTTTTGTTAGTCTTTGTATCTCAGCAAAGAAGTCAGAGGGAATGTTGTTTGGTGGTTGTCTAATTGAATTATTCTGCCCTTTAATAAAAATACTTTACTAATGAAATGTTTCACTTTGATTTTTATTCCTCCTAATAAATATTAAAATTTTGATTTTGTAAGAGATACTTATAATGAACAGAGATAGAGAAATAGGTGACACACAGTGACACATGGTCCAAATAAATACAAAGAATCAACTTATTAGTTGAATTATACAAAAATAAGTTTTAATAAACATATGCTATTGTGAATTTAGTGTATGGCCATCTTTTGTTGAGTTTTGAGCTTCATGTAATCAGTCCCTCATTTTTATAGCTTATTCAATGAAAATTTTTAATTGTAGATTTATAACACTTTCATACGTAGCTGTACAAAATCTGGCACGACTAATATTTTTAGTCTTAGAAGGTAGTATCACAATTTTCAAACATCTAAATTTGAAAGGCATAAATGAGAGTTGTCTGAAATATAAACTACTGTTACAAAGAAGATAAAATTTTTGTTTTTTGTTCATGGCATTATTGTGAAATTAGATGGTATCCCAAATTGAATTTTCCTTTATATTTCAGATCTGGTGCATTTTACTATTTGCAACAGTATGTATATAAATTGAAGTAGACCTTCCTCTGTTCTCTAACTATGGTCCATAGGGGAATTGAATAAGAACTTTACCTTCATCTTGAACATTAAGTACTTACCAGGACTTTGAAGCAGAAAGCCCTTGGTGACCCTGAGGGTGACATGGCCACTGATAATGGAATACACTTTTATTGTCTTTTCTGAATTTCATTATTATTCTTTTATCTTTTTCTCTTCTCCTGATTTGTGTTAATTTCAGAGCATTTCCAGCAGTATCACTTTACAAATAATTGTCAATTATGTAATTTAAAAGTTTTCCCCTTCAGGTTTGAACTGTGTTCCAGCTTCTTTTGGGGAAGTAAAATAGAGATTTGAAAAAGAGAGTCCGGAAGAAATTGCAGGAATTCACCATGTGGGCCACATTTCTGCCCCACTTAGTTAAAAAGGAACAGGATATTTTTGGCCAGCATTTTAATCATGGGTAAACAGGAAACATTGAATTTGGAACCTTACAGTATTTTCAAACAAAATTTTTATTGCAAATATGTTTTTGGTAACTGGAATTTTTCCACATGAATGTTTACAATGCTTGAATTTTTTCCCTCCTGCATTTCAGTCTCCTGTTAAAATTCAGTTTAGACTTTTTCCCTTCAAGTTATTTTATTGGGGGCTTGTATAGCTCTTATCACAATCCATATATCCACATTTTTTCCATATGTTGCCATCATCATTTTCAAAACATCTTTTTCTACTTGCGCCCTTGGTATCAGCTCATTTCACCCTCCCTACCCCTCATGAACTCTTTATAATTTATGTTATTTTTTTTTCATTTCTTACACTGATTGATGTCCCCCTTCACCAACTTTTCTGCTGTCCATCCACCTGAGAAGGGGTTATATGTAATTTAGACATTTTTA
Source organism: Nesogale talazaci (assembly GCA_004026705.1). Taxonomy (NCBI): domain Eukaryota; kingdom Metazoa; phylum Chordata; class Mammalia; order Afrosoricida; family Tenrecidae; genus Nesogale; species Nesogale talazaci. The sequence goes on from PVJH01004691.1 coordinate 22,361, forward strand.
CTTCTAACACATTTTTCTGGGTTCACTTGTATGTCATCATCCTCCATATTGCAACATATCCTGCTTTAGGTTATAGGGAAGATATACATATACACACACACATATATATACAATATATATACACATGTACCTACTTGTATATATTTAATACATATATCTAGTCACAGATGGCAAAGAATGATTAGACTATCACCTTCATAGGAATCAGCCACTGAAAACCATATGGATAGTATCTAAATATTGTCAATTACTGAATTCCTAATGAACAGAAGGAATATATTATCAGAGCTACTGCGAGGAGATAAGTCACTCAGGTCTAAAGGCACTGAAAATATGATTGAGGAAGCACTACATTCTCAAAGTAAAGCAAACAATGATACAGAGAGAGTGACTAAAACTTGCAGAAGTAAAGCCTTCAGAAATAGGGTCACAAGGAAGGATACAGTACCACACTAAGGAAACATACAACCTTCCTCTGGTTCTTTAATGTTTCCTTCCCCACTCCCCCACCTCCCACCCCCAGTTCTACATTACAAATCTGCTAGACCAGAACATGTACTCTGGTACAGATACAAACTTGCAACACATGCAATCCGGGACAGATAAACTCCTTGGGAATAGTAATGGGAGTAGTGATACCGCTAGGGGAGAGGTGGGGGAAAGATGGGAAGTAAGAGGAAACAGATTGCAATTAATTTCATATAACTCCCCACCCCCTGGGGGATGAACAACAGAAATGAGATGAAGGGAGAAAGCAGAGAGTATAAGATATGAAAATAATAATGCGGCAATCTACAATTTATCAAGTATTAATGAGGGTGAGAGGGTTAGGAAGGGAGTGAAAAAAGAAGAGGTGATACCAAGGACTCAAAAAGAAAAAAGAAATGATTAACGTGGATATCAGAAGAGACTCTGAAACTAGCTTTTATTTGAAGAGTAGCTTAAGTTAATGTATGAAATGGTGAAGTCAAAGGGCTGCAGAGAACATTGTAAATGTCAGCTTGAGAATACAAAGTAAACCATTATAATGAAATGTGCGAGGACTTCTGGAAAGAAAATTCAGAAGGAAAATCACACTCAGTATGTCTTCAATTGAAGGAAAATAAAGAAAATATTGAGTTGCATTATTGAAAGATTCTATTGAAAAAATAATCCTTCTTGACATGAAAAGAGTTCACATATCATGGAAATTAATAGTTCAATCATAGTAAAAAGTTTTACATCATCACTACAAGCAATTTTAGAATGTTCTCTTCTTTCTTTGAATCACTGTTGCTAGCAAAATATTTATTGATTCAGGAAGCTTTCAAAGAAGGTGGAAATATTATATAGATACTGTATCAAGAGCAATGAGTCAACATTCAATCATTCAAGAGGTAGCATATGAACAAGAACTAATGGTCCTCAAAGAGTTCCACATTGCACTGAAAGAATTAGTTGTAAACAAGGCTCTAGGAATTGATGAAATACCATATATGTATACTAACAAATGTTTAAATAAGCTGGTGAAGAGTTTATGCCACGACATTTGGAAGATAGCTACTTGACAGCATGAAATCCATTTTTTGTACTCACTCTAAAGGAAAGTGACCCAAAAGAGTACAAAAAATCCAGAAGCATATCACTGATATCACATGCAAGTAAAATTTTGCTGAAGCTCATTCAACAATGGTTGCAACAGTAAGCATTTTGATCACGGAGCTGCCAGCGGATCAGGCTTGATTTGGACAAAAATATGGTAAAAGGACTATCATTGAGGATGTCCCTTGGCTCAAATCAGAGAATACTTGCAAGAGGTATGTTTATGTTTAATTGACCACAACAAGGCTTTTGACTGTGTAGATAATGACAAACTTGGGAACAATGTGAATTCCTGAACACTCCGTTGTGCTTATGCAGAACCTGTCTGTTGATCAAAGAGAAGTCACTCAAACAGAACAAGAGCATAGTGCATGGTTTAAAATCAGAAAAGGTGTGCATCAGAGTCGTATCCTCTCACTAGGCTTATTCACTCTGTATGCTGAGCAAATAATCGGAAAAAACTGTTCTATTATATGAAGAAGAGTGCAGTGTCAGGATTGGAGGAAGGCTAATAAGGAACAGGCTGTGATATGCAGATGACACAATTTGCTTGCTAAGACCTATCAGGAGTTAAAGCACTTGCTGATAAGATCTAGGATTTCAGCCTTCAGTACAGGCTAAATCTCATGTAAAGCAGACCGAAATCCATTGGGTTAGGGTTAGGGGTTAAGGATTAGGATTAGGGGGGAAAAAAAAGAAGACCAAAATGCTCACAGTGGACCAATAGGCAGTATCATGCTAAATGGAGGAAAGAGTGAAGTTCTCAAGAATTGCATCTTGCTTCGATCTACAATCAATGCTCATGAAAGGAGTCAAGCGATCAAGTAATGAATTACATGGAATAAATCTACTGCACAAACCTTTTTAGAGCACGAAATTGCCAGGGCGTTACTTTAAGGACTCAAGAGTGCCTGACTCCACCTGTAGTATTTTCAATAGCCTCATATGCATGTGAAAGTTCGACGTTATTCAAGGAAGACTAAAGAAAAAAACGAATCCATTCAAACTATGATGTTTGCAAAGATGACTGGTAGTACCTCAGACTGCCAAAAGAACAAACAGTTTTGTTTTGGAAGAAATGCAACCAGAATGCTCTTTAGAGGCAAAAATGTTAAAATTCTGTCTCCTGTACTTTGAACTTGACATCAGAAGAGACCCAACCCTGGAGAAGGATAAGTGGACAATTTTTATTGGTAAAATGATATCAAGGGTTTAAATAGAAAGCCAATGATTTGAGAATGATGAGGACAACACATGTACAAATGTGCTTGACATGCAATGGATGGGCATGTGGATTGTGATAAGAGTTGTATGAGCCCCTAATGAAAGGATTTTGAAAAAATGATAGGGAAAGTGGACAGCCGGAGAAAATGAGGAAAGTTCTAGATGAGATAAATTTATCGAGAGGCTACTACAATGGGCTCAGATGTGATGACAATTGTCAGGATGGTGTGGGGCTGGGCATCGTTTACTTCTCTTTTCCATAGGGTGCCTCTGTGTCAGAACCACTCTTTGGCGCTTAGAAATGACATGCTGGACTCTCAACTATTTGTTGGTAGAGCTTTAACCACCTTGGTATTACAAGGAGCTGACTCAGTGACTTGACACCACTGGATATAGAAATAAATGATGCGATCAACAGATAGCATGTAACTATGTTTAGTTTAGATAAGTAAATAATCTCAAATTAGACAAGGATAGAAAGTACAAATATAAGAAGGCAGTGTTAGAAGAGTTTATACAAAGTATATGGTATTTTTATATAACAAATAACATTTACATTATCCAAAAACAACTCAGGGAAAAAAGATATCCCCTTCTTCGTATTCTTTGTCCATTCAAAAAACATACAGTTGTGGCATAAATTATAGTAAGATTCAGGTATCAATCTTATTGAAAGTAAAGATAATATAATTTCCTTGCTTAATGCTTGAAATATAATTACAATAAGTTTTTCCATTTTCTCAAGGTCACTATTAAGGTATTGTGATTCCATTGTTACAAAACTAGAAAACATAAGTTAAATTTATGTAGAAGAATTAACGCAACACAGGTATGAGTTCTATTGCTTTTGTTTGAGGAGGACACATTCAACTGTGACTTGCTTCATCATCAAATAAAACAGCCCCATGACACTCTCTCTTTGTCTGTTCTTCCATGGACAGACAGAGATTTGTGGACATAGGCAATAAAAACAGTGCCACAAGCCCTACACATACATACTATGTATTATATATATATATATATATATATATATATATATTTAGTTGTATAAATCAACTAATAACTGTGAATAGAACCTGGAAAAAAGACATACATTTATTTGACTTTTGGAAAAGCAAAATGGTGGTATTTATATGCAGTGACAGAAATGAGACCCTTTCTTTTAAATGTGGTGCACTTTTTATTATATTTGTTCTTTACTAGATTCCATTCGAGTCAATGGCCTTTTAATACTCCAGTAACATGGTCGTGCAGTGGATCTTTTTTCTCTGCCTTTCTTACTGGATTGCACACTCCTCCAGGACAAGGATTTACTGTTTTCTTTTACTCATTCATAGGTTCCCTGGTTCTATTTCTTTTTCATTCTTATAATTTTTTTGCAGCGGTAATTTATATATTTGCTCTCAAATAATTGTTAAAGTTAATTTCATTGTCGTTTCTTACCTGAAGTGAAAAAAAATGTAGTGAAAACTAGATACAAGTACCTGTACTTCCCAGCATTCGTATTCATCACAAATCCGAGACTTCTAGTTTATCTCAGGCCAAGCACCATCAGGGACCTGACTGAGGCTTGTAAACAAATAAAATCTGTGCCATAAGGTGATCGCTCACTGTCTGTGCTTCCCACTGGATAAAAAAGATTTGATGCCTTTGTGAGACTCTGAGACAGGATGAGCCATTATTCAGAATTTTAAATTTCAGGTCATTGCTCAATTTAGAAGAGTGACATCTGATTCCACACTGCTACTTGGATGGGTTTTAAATGACCGCTTCCTGGATTGCCTTTTAGGTAGATTTTACAATAAAGATATATATTTAAAATGGCCTACTTGTATAAGCCAATTTTAATGTTTATAGCAGTTCTATAAAAGTCCCAAGCTGGTGAGACTGCATCGCCACATGTCTCAGAGATGAAAGGAGCGGCGTCTTTTGTAAGTGTTGCCCATAAAACAAATAGACATCAGGCTGTTTCAAAAGGTCAGTGAATAACTGAGTGCACATATCCCAAAACATGGTGATGAGTTCAGAACTGCCAAGTGCTACAGAATTGCCATGCACTGTCCTTCTTAGAGGAAAGTAATAGGAGAAAGAGAAATATTGTCTAGAGATCCTAGATGGTCACAGCATTTGCCACCTGGTGCCCTTGATGAGTTATATTCATGCTATAGGCAGAGGTATAGCATAATCAGATTTACCAGGAGAGGCTTTAGATGTCCTCATGGTATTCAGTTATATCTGTGGTGATTTAGGTTGGGTATAACCTAGGGATGGTTTCTGAATTAACTAAGTACACTTTATACTTTCTTCTTTTATTATTTATAAACATTCATTTTATGCTTTTTAAAATAGGATATACACAGTGCCTTCCTACTTTGCTTTTCTTTATGAATATCCTAGTTCCAAAATTCGTTTGACAAAAATGGTATTACTGAATCCTAAGAGACCGACTTTGACTCTTTCAGGAGCCGAGTGTTCATTTAGCACTGTACTTACTAAAACATCTTCCTGTCCTGATGACTAAACCCCTTAGTCTGAATCCTTGAAATACTAACAATGAATGCATTTAACTAAAATTATATACTTTCTGGGGGGCAAAATAGTCTTTATCAAAATGCATTAGGGCTATTTTCATAAAGAGCCATGTTCTGGTGAACTCTAAATAGTGACCTTGTTTTTAAACACAAAGAATTTAATTACAGCAGAGCAAGATGGTGAAGTGACTGGAGATTCTCTTTTGTGATCCTGGAAACTAATAATACATTTTTTATAAGCCCAAAGTGAGATCTCAGGGCTCTGCACAACAGCCGACATGGTGAAGGTTTGTGGAGAGTCCGTCAGTGGAGGTGAGGAGAGATGGGAACAACCTAGAAGCTGGGGGAACCTACATGGTAATATTTGGTGTGCCCCCTTAGCACAACTGTTTCAGGAGAGGACTGAGTAACACCCCAAAGAGGCAACACAGAAAAGGAGGCGATCTGAGCAAGCTGTGACATAACTTTTGAAAGGGATCTCAATTTGGCCTTGTGGGAGTATGAGGGCCACACCATTGGGAGGGGCATGCATTAGGTACCAGATGTCCCAATTTTTTAACAATGTATCTCTGTCCCGCGGTGTTCTTAAATTAAAATAAATATATTACAGTACTATTTTTGTGTTCTTTGAAAATTTGCGTTGCTCCATATTTTTAATCAAGAACCCCCCCACCCCAGGTCAACGACGTCCCACTTGAAATCTGGTCACTTTAGGCATGCAAGCAGACTGGTGAGAGAGAGTGCTGTTCACTTTTGCTGATAGCCAAATGGAAAGGCATCATACGGGGAGGCACAAGAAAAGCACAAGGTAGGGGAATAGATCAGAACATTCAACAGAGGGGACTGGTTCAAAGCTGAAACTGCAAGGGTGACAAAGAAGACAAGACAGAAATAACCCCCTCCTCCTATTGCCCCACTTTTTTTCAACTGAAAAGGTGAATCATCACTTACATAAGCACCCGTGAATAGCTACACCTCCTCATATGCTGCTCATTTATATTGAATTTTATGGAGGAACCCTTCAAAACTCCTGTAGCAATGCTGGAGAGACAATAGACTGAAAAGGAGAGGAGAGGAGAGGAGAGGAGAGGAGAGGAGAGAGAGAGAGAGAGAGAGAGAGAGAGAGAGAGAGAGAGAGAGGCTCTCAGAAGAAACCAAGTTCACTATATGGGGTTAAAACTGATTCACACAAAGACTAAACCGAGTTTTCAAGGAGCTGCCAAGGCGTTGAGTTTAAAATTTCATTTTGAAGAAGCAAGCTGTCTCATCTTCCAATTATGGAACATCTGGTGATTACAGGTCCTGACTTTTCAATTGGGAGCTGACTACTGGGCTCCTAGAGCATATTATCAGAAAATGTTTCCACAGAAACAAGAATACAACACTAAAAGTAAAAATTCAACGATAGCAAAATGGCTGAAATTCAACAGAAGAGAGTAAAACACACAAAATCACATGAGAAGGAACAGTTGAAGGTAAAGCTCAGAGAAAAGTTCTTCCTATGAAGTCCAGAAAAATACCAAGAATTGATAACTTTCAGAATACTGTGCTAAAATTATTTAAAGAAAGCAAAAACCACACAGAAGACAATCACAAGAGACTGGATAAAAATGGAGGTAATACATAAGAGACTCAGCCTGAAAACTGAAGCATAAAAACTGAAAGAAACTTAAGAGAACTAATAAAAATAACTGAATTATAAAAAAGAAACACAAGAGTCAAACAAATGAAATTAGCTAGAAGACAAAAATAAGTAACTTATTAAGTGTTAATGGAAAAGAGAAACAAAGCAAAGCAAAAATATGTAATCTGATTAAGAAATTATGGTAATTATATAATCATTTGTCATTTTGATGTTTAAGAGTGTAGGAGTGGAGTCTAGTCTGTCAATCAAGATCATAGTCAATGAGGCCTCTGTGTGGATGTGGCCTTCTCCTAAGAATTCTGGGAATTCCTGGATTTCTTCCTTGGAGGCAGGAGACACTTCTCTCACTCTGCCCACTCCCTGGGAGACATTACAGCTGACAAGACACGTGGAGTTACTCTTGCTCTGAGCTGGAGGAGCCACAATGATCTTCCCTGATGCAACCATGACCTCTGAGGTCAGAGAAGCCATGTAGAGACCTCTGCCAGTGCTGAGATGCTTACAACTTCAAAGACTTTTTCATGTGATCAGGAAATGGCCTGTGACCATTCTGCCTTTGGTGTCATTGCATATGTTTTGTGAGTCTGAAGAGGACATTATAGATTGGTATCAAACATATGGGCTGATATCATACTTATGGGCTTGGACTATACTGGCCGGATGATCCTCAATATTCAGGGTCTTATATTTCTCTGTGTCTTCCCTTTACCAAGCATGATGTCTTTCCACAGGCACTGGCCTCTTCTGTTAACATGTTCAAAGCACATAAGACAAAGTCTCTCACTCCTTGCCTCTAAGGAGGTTTCTGGCGGTACATAGCCTCTGCAAACTGGTATTCAGAACTTAAACTCTGGTACTGTTTCCTCCTCTGGGTTTAGAAGTTACTGTTGATAATCCTTGGGTCACACAGGCTGAAGTATTTGTATGAAGACTTAGTTGACTCCTCACTTACATCAAGTTTGTTTTAAGACAAGCCTTTAAGACTCCAGATATTTCTTCACTATGTTTTGCTCTAGCACCCATATCTTCAGTGATTTTTTTTCTAGAGGGCTAATATCAAACAGGGTCATGTTATAAGAACCAACTGTTCTTAGATTGAGTACAACCCCCCAATCCAATGATATATTTATGGTTTATATGTCTCTGATCCAATTTAGTGTTATCACTATCATTTCATAATAAGAAACATTATAAAATTTCTCCATGAGGTATAAATTAATTCTTTTGAAAGTGTGATAAATTTATGGAATAGCATTTAAAACACTGTTATGGAAGAAAATTATATATTGCTTGCATCTTCTTTTGATGTTTCCTATGTTGTTCCATATATTATCCATAGAATCCTTTAATATTTCACCTTGAGACTTGACATTTTTCTTTAATAGGTGGCATATTTTCCAGCAGTACAGCAACGTGCAAGTCCCTTAAATGCAATAGACCTATGATTGGTGACATAATATCTTTCATAGCATTCATATTCTGCTTCCTAGTGAAGCAAATATCATCTGAACTCTTGAGTACTTGTGGGCAGCTCTCTGAGACACTGTGAGTCTACTTTGCAGGAGGAAAACATTAGGAAGGTAATCAAATGTGCAGAGAAGAAATATCTATGTGAGACACATCTATTCTACCGAGGTCTGGAGTACTACCTGAAACCTCACATCATTATTGATTATTGTGAGAGCATCCATCTTACAGCCAAGATTTTGTCCCTCAGATTTATCCCTGCCCCCCACCCTGCAAAAAAAATCAAGGAACACTAAAAACATGAGTCTCTCAATAATGCCAACATCTCCATTTTGGAATGATAAAAATCAGAGTACAGAATCTTCAAGAAAGAATTAAAGAAATGGGAAAAATATTTTCAGAGGTGTATAGGTATAGATGGAGGATGTATTGAGAAATGACAGTCTTATTGATATTTTTGGTTAATGAAAGTTTCTTTGCTTTTGCAGCAATATTTTAAAATGTATACTTGTATATAGGACATAATACTTACCAAATATATTTAAAAAAACTGGCTTGACATTTGAACCTTCCCTTACAGAAGGATCATAAGGAAGGAATGAGTTAGTCAGGGTGTAGTGTAGCATAGATGAAACGTACAACATTCCTCTAGTTCTTCAATGTTTACCCCAACCCCAGCCCCTATTATGGCCCAGTTCTACCTTACAAGTCTGGCTAGATTAGAGCATGTACTTTGGTACAAGTAAGAGCTCTCAAAACACGAAATCCAGTACCAATAAGCCCATTAGGAAGAGTAATAGGAGTAGCAATACCATGGGATTAGCAGGGGGAGGGTGGAGAGAGAAGGGGGAGAAAGGGCGAACTGATTGTAACGAATGACATATAACACATACTTCCCCAAAAGGGGAACTAACAACAGAAATGTGAATGAAGAGAGACCGCAAATGATGTGAGATATGAAAATAACAATTAATTATATCTTATCAAGGATTCATGAGTGTGGGGGTGCGAGTGGGGGAAAGATGAGATCATACCAAGGTGTGATGGGTAGGTTTGTTATGCCAACATGGCCACAGAAGATTGGTAGGTCTGTTGTGATGGCACAGCCAATGAACACATGGGATGAATTGAAGGGCATTTATAGGAAGGGCGTGGCAAGTCCCGCCCTCTCTCTTCTTTCCAGATCTTCAGACCAGAGAGCTGCCTTGTTCGTCCTGTGCCTTGACCTCCAAGCAACACTACCCGTGGGACACCTAATCGTCGACTGTGTTGCTGTGAGTTGAGGATCCTTCAAGCCCTACTTCGCCACGCTCCTGGGACATGCATCTCTTGAGCTGGGGACTGTTGGACTTTGTTATCTGGCTGACTGTTGGTGACTGTTGCTCTGCTGTTTGCTGCCTGTAACCAGATAGCCTGGATTGCTCTACAGAGGACTACTCAGTGGTCCTCAAGACTTGAAGGACTGCCAGTCTTCTAGTTGCCTCACGCAAGTGAGTTGCACCAAGCAATCTGTATTGCTTTATAGTTAACTTTTTCTCTTTTTATCTTATATATCTTTCTCAATATATAAATATATAAAAAAGGGCATTACTAGTATCCTGAAGTTTATTTCTCTAAGTTTATTTCTTGTGTGCCTGACACACAAGATTCAAGAATAAGGAAAATGTTTTGAAAATGATGATGGCAACATATGCACAAATATGTTTGATACACTTGATGTATGGATTTTTATAATTGCTGCAAGAGCCCTCAATAAAATGAGTAAGAAAAAAACCCTGTCTTGTGTGTAGTTTGTCATAACTTGACTATATCATATGTCAAACTCTAGTTGTAATGAACATAAAATAAATTAAACACTTATTAGCTTGAAAACAAGAAAAAGGGATAGAGGAGAGAAGTCTTCTTGTCTAGAATGGTCACAAGGACATAGGATTTATCCACTTAGTTATTTGTAAACTATTTTTTTTTGGCATCACTGCCTCTGGTGGTTGCGGATGCCACCCAGTGCTGCTCCTGAGAGGCGCAGCTGGATTTGAACTGCCAGACCCGCGGGCCACAGTCCCGCTCTCAACCACTTACACCACCAGGGCTCAGACCTGTTTGTAAACTATTGGTCACTAAATATTGGGTATACTAATCCAAACTCCTTTTCTTATTATACAGAATCTACTATTTCTTTATGCTTTTGAGTTGTTCACGAGAGAAATACAGCACAATGTAATGGCTTAGGTATGAAGTTATGTATATAGATGTATGAGAAAATATTTGTATATGTCAAGTGGCATCCACAGCTGCAGCTTTTGGTGTTGCCATGGATCTTTGGTTCATCAGCCTCTGAAGCTATGCCAGCCAGGAGAAACTTCAAGTTTGTCATCTGACCTATCAACTTGATATTGGACTGGAGTGGCCCCCTGTGATGCATATATGAGCTGTTTTTCTTGTTATAAACATGTCGCTTGTATATGTATCACTTGTTTATTATTCTTGAGAACCTAACCTCACACAACTTCTCAAAACAATCCGATTTGTCACAAGTTTAGCTTTTGTGCTGCACAAAATAGTTCATGAGTCCAAAGTGTCTTCAGATATCTCTTAATGTACACTATTAATGTGATTAAAAGAATAACTCAGTAATATTATTTAGCTAAAGCATCAAGACCAGCACACAAGAATCCAAACTCGTTTGGGTTTTTGATCATTTTTACTATAAGTATGCTGCCTATATAACTTTGTAGATTTTTCTTTTTTTTCTCTTCTTCCCATATTTTATTCTTTTCTCTTTTGGGGGGGAAGGCATCACTGCCCTCTGGTGGTCGTGGGAGCTACCCAGCGCTGCTCTTGAGAGCTGCCGCTGGATTTGAACCACCAAGCCTGTGGGCTGCAGTCCCGCACTCAACCACTTATGCCACTGGGGCTCAGCTCCATTATTTTCTATTATAAGAACATGGACTATAATTTTTGTAATGAAAATTTCTTTCTCTTTGAATGCCAGGTAAATTATGACCAATGTTTTATATGAAACTTCCAATATAATTCTGTAAGAAGCAAGATTAAGCAGATATTTAGCAGAAGGTGAAATAGTTAAAGTTTATTGTGCCAACCTGGCTGATGTACACATGGGGTTAATTGAAAGGCAGAGATCAATGGCTGATTTTCAACATTCTTCTGCAATGCCACAATTCAAGTGCATCAACTCTACTCTACTCCAGTCTTCCGTATTCAATGTTCATCCATGTTCGTCACATACATTATGAGGTAGTGAAGAATACCATGGCGTGGCTCTGGCATGAGTTCGTCCTTAAGGTAACATTGTTGCTCTTTGATATGCTAAAGAGTCCTTGTGCATCAGCTTTACTAATGCAATGTCTTTTGATGTTTCGACGTCTGCTTCCATGAAAATCAGTCATGGATCCAAGTAAGACAAATCCTCGACAACTTTAACCTTTTCTCCGTTTATCATTATATTAACTATTAGTTGAGTCCTAAGGATCTTGGTCTTCCTTACATTGAGATATCATCCATATTGAAGGCTAAGTTTCATCAGCAAATTTTTCAATTCTTACTCTCTTTCAACAAACAAGGTTGTGTCATCTGTATACTATGTGTTGCTAATATGCATTCCTTCAGTCCTGATGCTACATGCTCCTTCCTAAAATCCAGCTTTTCTGATGACTTACTCCACATATAGATTGAACAAGTATGTAGAGAGGACACAATCCTGATGCACACATCTCTTTATTTTAAACCATACAGAATTCCCCTGTTCTGTTTACACAACTACCTCTCAATTCTATACAAGTTCCACATTGATACAATTAAGTGTTCTGCAATTCCCATTCTTCTATAGGTTATCCGCAGTTTATTATGATGCATGCAGTTGAATGACATTGCATAGTCAATGAAACACAAGTAAACATCTTTGTGGTATTCTCTGTTGTCACAATCCATCTGGCACCAGCAATGTTATCTATTCCTAGTTCCATGTCTTCTGAATCTAACCTGAACTTCATTAATGTCCTGTTGCAACTGCTTGATCTTATGCAAAATTTTACTTGTGTGCAATATCAACATCATTCTATAGTTTGAGCATTCTCTTGGTTCATCTTTCTTTTGAATGGGCACAAATATTGGCTGTCTTCCAGTCAGTTGCTCTGGTAGCAGCTGTCTTTCAAATTTCCTGGCACAAATGAGTGACTACTTCCAATGCTTCTTCAGATTCTGAAACATTTCAACCATTATTCCTTGATTTTTGAGGCTTTTTTTTTGTCTTTCAGTGAAGCTTGAACAACTTTCAACACTCTTGATTTTTGCTCTTATGCTTTCTCCTGAAATGGTTGAGTGTTGGCTAGTTCTTTTTGTTTCAGTGCTTCTGTGTATTTTTCCATCTTCTTTTGATGTTTCATGCATCATTCATGCTCTGCCTATAGAATTTCTCTAAATTGCAGTTCAAAATTTGAAGTTTTTCTACAGTGATTTAAGTTTATACATGTTGAGTGTACTTTTCTTTTTGGTTTTCTAAATCTAGGTCCTGCCTGGCAAATTTTATTATAATATTTGCCTTTGTGTTCTCTACCTGTCCTTTGACATTTTCTATTTACCTCCTTGGACTCATTTTTTTCTATTTGTTTTAGCTGCTCTATGATTAAGAGTAAGTTTCAGCATCTCTTCTGACAACCTATGTGATCTTTTCTCACTTCGCTAACTTTTTAGTTACCCTTTGCTGTCTTAATATATGATTTTCTTGATGTCCTCCCATAGCTCATCAGGTCTTCAGTCATTAGTGTTCAGTGCATCATATCTGTTCTTGAAATGGGCTCAAAAGTCAGGTGGGATAGACTTAAGGTTGTATTTAGCTCCTGTGGATTTGTTGCAATTTTCTTCAACTTTATCCTGAAATTACACATGAGCAATTGATTTCTGTTCCACTGTCATCCCTGGGCTGATTTTCACTGTTGATACTGGGCTTCTCATCTCTTCTTGCCATGGCTGTAATCAATTTGAATTCAGTGTATTGTATCTGGGGAAGTTCACATGTATAGTTGCTTTTGTGTTCAAGAGTAGCTACTATGAACAAGCCATTGGTTTTGCAAAATTGTTTCATGGACTCTCCAGCTTCATTTCTAACACCAAGTCCAAATTCAATATATAATAATCACATTTTTTCTAAGATTAAAAAATCTTGTGCACATCACAATTTGTTTAGAATTTGTTTTCTATGCACTTTGCTTGGAAGTTAATTTGCATAGGTAGCAGGTTTACCACAGCAGTAATAAGTGTGGCAGTCCCCTAATCTTGTGTCAATTTGAGGATTAAGAGTGTCGGGGTGGAGTCTAGCCTGTCAATGTGGACATAGCCAATCAGACCTCTGTGTGTGCATGGCCTTCTCCTGAGAATTCTAGGAAATGTGGTAATTCCTTCTTGGAGTTGGGAGACACTATCCCTCTCTGTTCACTTCCATGGTGACTTTCTATTGACAACACTCACTGCCTGAGAGACTCGACTGACAAGGCTGGTTCCTTGTGAGACATCCCTGAGGAGAAGCCACACGGAGACGCCTGCCAGCCCTGAGATGCTTAACACCACTGGATCCAAAGACTTTCTACCCATTCTGTTCTGTATTTGGCATCATTACATGGGTTCCATGAGTCTGAAGAGAACATTGTCAAATGCTGTCAGACATATGGGTTTATACTGGAATTAGCCCTTGATCTTGACTGGGCTGGGATGTTTTCTTAACACACACTTACCCTTTATATAAAATTCCCTCTTATATACATATGCATGCTTATGAATTTGTTTCTCTTGTCAACCCATACTAACACCATATGGAAGGCATGATCTCCTGAAGTCACACATATGCTCTGCCAGTGAGTGTGGTTTGGTGCCATCAAATGCACTCTGACTCATAGCGATTCTCTGTAACAGAATGAAGCACTGCGTTGGCCTGCACCATATTCACAGTCTTGGTTGGGTTTCAGTCCACTGTGGGAGGCAATCCACCTTTTGGAGGGTCTTCTTTTTAGCTGACCTTCTACTTTAACAAGTATGATGTCCATTTCTCAAGAGTGGTTTCGCCTGATAACATGTCAAAAATATGTGAGAGAAAATACGGCATCCTTTCTAAGAAACATTTTGGGATGTACATATATGACCTTGAGCGGGTTACTGAATGTCTTCAAGGTCCCTTTACCTATATATAACAACATAAACCTCATGGAGCTTTCTGTATATTTGATTAGGTTTTAAGTCATCTGTCTTCCTGATATTTGTACCACACTAGGTTAAGAAACCCTAGAGGTAAGGGGGAAAATCATGATCAATGGGAAATAGATTGAAGTTGTCAAGGAGATTGTCTTGCTAGGATCTACAAGCAAGGCTCATGGAAGCAGTAGTCAAAAGATCAAATAATGCATTGCAATGGATAAAATCTGTCACGTAAGACCTCTTTAAAGTCTTGAAAAGCCAGGAATTTACATTGAAGACTAAGGTCTACCTAACCCAAGTCATGGTGTTTTCAATCACCTGGCGTGCATGTGAAAGTTGGACATTGAATAAGGAAGACCTAAGCAGAATTGATGCTATTGAATTGTGGTTCTGGTGAAGAATATTGAAAATATCATGGACTGTTTAGAGGACACAGAAATCAGTAAACACATCAAACAATTTTTTAAGATGATCACTAAATTCTGGTAGCATATATTCCAGCTTACATTTTGCCTCTCCTGGAATTAGTTGAGTTTCTCTCAGCTTCAACTTAACCTTACATGTGAATGAGTGATGTTTGTCTCACAGTTCATTCTTGGTCTTGTTCTGAGGGATGATTTTGAGTTTTTCTACAGTCTTTTTACACAGACAAAGTGGATCGGTGTATTCCATCCATGTTTACACTTGCTGTTTATGTTGAAAAATATCTTTTCAATGGAACAGCCGCACGGAATTCTATCATTCAATCTCCTGCATAGTTTCTGTCATCAAGAACATATTTTCCAAACACAGATCTTTCTTTTCCTCTTCCAACTTTAACATTGCAATCCCCAGCAACCTTCTATGAATCCTGAATGCATGCTTGATCAATTTTTGACTGCAGAAGTTGGTAAAAATCTTTAATTTTTTCAGTAGTAGTTGTGCGTTGATTTAAAAATGAATATTAGTTATAGTAGCTGGTTTCCTTAGTTATGGGGCTGTTATCTGTGACACTATACTTCAGGAGCAGATACATGCTGATCCCCTACTGCATAGAGAAGGAGCCTTGGTGGCATAGTGGTTTGGAGTTGGGCTGCTAATTGCAAGGTAAGCAGTTTGACAACATTAGCCAAAATATAGGGCTTTCTACTTCTGTACAGAGTTACACTCTCAGAAATGCATCAGATCAGTTGTATGATGTCCTAGAGGGTCACCATGCGTCAGCATCAGTTGATGGCAGTGGTTTTGTTTACTTGTTTGTTTTGGTTGAGGGTGTTGTGAAGACAAATATGGCACCTGCGCTCATGCACCTCTTTGCTTAGTGTTGCAGATCCTTTTTGAGAATTAAGCATACTGAATATTTCAGATGACTCCTTAGAGGTAGAATAGAACAACATACAGCTAAATATGAGAAAAATCCAGTGAATTACAAGTTTCGTGGTTAAAATGATATGTAACACTGAGTGAAAACCAAAGATGGGACGTAGGAAGACTTTCTATAAGATGTTATCTTTGTATTTCTAAAACTTAAAACAGAAACAAACAAGCAAAAAAGCCCAAAATAATTTGATTGGCAGGAGATTTTATTTCACCACTCTTAATGTAGCATCCTGTGTCTGAGGAGAGTGTATTGTAATCATGACCATTTTGCTAAAATCAAATCCACATTTCACTCCATTACAGTGATTTATGCCCAGACCTAGGGACCTTGTGATTGCATTTATAATTTCAGAAAGGATGCTTTAAATATGACTGAAACAAATAATAGAAATGATACAATTGTAAAACTGATATTCATCCAGTGCGCTTTTCTGGGCTTTGGAGAATCCATGAAAGGGAAAAATTAAGGAAATTGAGTAATTTAACCTGATAGAAGATAAAGCAGAGGTATCAATGCACCTTAAAATATCAGATTATCTTTACAAAGTAAAATAAGCTATTTTGTTTTGTTTTCTGATTATAATATCTTTAGAAATAAAGGAACTCTAACACACTCTCAGTCAAGTGTGCATACAAAGGGAGACAAATGACAATTTCTTCTGAATGCTGTCCATTACTTCATTGAGATGACCCTTCTATCACTAAGAAACTATAATTATTCTTCCTGTATTATCTTTTTAAAAAACAAAACTCAAAAAACTTATCCTACTATGATGTTAAAAATAGCAATGGCTTCATCAATTTGCTAGACTGTTAGTTTCTTAGTACCCCAACAGAACACTGTCTTGTGGAGGTTCATATATTTGTTCAAGTACAAATCTTGAATGTGATCCTATTTACGTTAGTTCTATTAGGGCTCAATCAGGACCTGGATATTAAGAGTTTATTAAATGGTATTCTGTGAGTGTAATATACTACAATGGGGACCAAGAAATAGGTTCTAATGAGATGGACCTCCTTTTAATTTCCCCTAACTTATGAATATTTTCCAATTGGCTTATAGCAGCATTCTCCTCAATCTTGTTGTCATTTCTGCTTTTGACATATGCACAGTGGCCTTTTTCTCACAAGGACTTTCTGAAGAGCCCAGTGCTGGGTCAAAATCTTTGAGCTCTTCCAGTCTCTGCTCTTCAGGCAGTGACAAGAGCCTTTACCAGGACGTCTTGGGGACCTGATCACTTCTACACATTCTTTCACAATCCTTCCATTTTAACTCTGCACGCAGGAGTGCTGTTACGTGACCTTCCCTCCATCCTGAGGGAATAGGAGACTGAAATGCACTGACGGATTGCGGCCTTTCCCACCTTCTCTCCCGCCTTCATGGGTCCATCTGATACACACCTAATACTGTTATGTGGGGAAAATGAAACACATTGAGGTGTGGCACCTTCTTTTTATTCCCTTGTTTACAAGATTCCTGTATAGATTATACAACTGATTTTTACAACAACTCTCTCTACAAGAAAATGTTCTCCCCCTCTCTCTCTTTTATTCTTTGTGTATGTTTCTGGATTTATAAAGTGGTGTCTTATTGGAACTTTGTGTGTGTGTGTGTGTTTATGCATCTCCAAGATTTGCACTTCAGGAAGCAGTTGTCTTCTCAGTTGCTGGGAATACTACCAGAGGATGTTGCTGTTGTTGCTGTTAGATCCCAGGGGGTTGGTTCTGAATCATGCAGGCCCTGACACAATGCCTGGTCTTGTACCCTCTTCACACTTAGTTCGTATGCTTGAGTTCATTGTTTTAGTCACTGAGTCAATCCATCTTGTTGAGTGTCTTCTCAGGAACCAATGTCCCAAGATTTGAGAGGAAGTCTCCCCATCCTTGCTTCTAAGGAGTATTCTGGCTGTACTTCCAAGACAGATTTATTTGTTCTTTTGTCAGTTCATGGTACATTTCCATATTTTTTACCAACACCACAATTTAATGCATGGATTCTTCTTTGTTTTTCATTACTCAATGTCCAACTTTCACATACATATGAAGCAATTGAAAATATCACATTCTGAATCAAATGCACCTCATTTCTTAAAGTAATATCCTTGTTTTTCAACAATCTGAAAAGGTCTCCTGCAGCAGATTTACCTGTAGACAGCCTATAGTTATCAGGTTCTCAGGCTTGCCCCAGCGAATGATAGATGTCTTTCTCATGTTTATGCCTTCAGCACAGCCCATCACCAATGGTGGAAGTGAGGTTTCAAAGGTTTCAAAACCTGAAGAGATTTTGTTCAACCTCATTAACTTTGCAGCACTTTTGAGTTTTTGGGTCTCTGAGTGGTGGTCAGCATCCAGACGATGGGCTGTCTTATTTTTATTTCTGTGGGAAAGTGATCACTTTCATAAGTCCTTCTCTGTACCTCTTATTGTTGCTAATTACCATCAAATTGATTTTTACTATGGAATCACCACCTGGTACAGAGTAGATCTGTTGCATAGGCTTTTCATAGCTACCATTTTATCAGAAGCAGATTGGCAGGATTTTTCTTCTGCACTACCACAGGGTGCATTTGAACTGCTATGTTTTAGGCTTAGAACATCAGGGTCAACTGTTTGTGTCACCGGAGGACCGATGAGTGGTGAAAACCCAATTTTAGCAAAAAACTTTGAAATAGTATGCATCCTCTTTATTTGATAAAATCTATTTAGTGTAGAGTTAGTAAACCACCTATTGAAATGATCAGGTTTCTACTATCAGGCTTTACTGGAAGCACTGACACACTGATGTAAACATAAAAAATATTAAAATTAAATATAAAAAGACATGGTGTTCTTTAAATATTTGAGCATTATTTAACTAGAATAACAGATTTTGAAAAAAACTTAATAGGCCTTTTATATCTACAAACAACTTAAAAATCTCCCCAGAGCATTAGAATGTGGATTTAATATGCAACACAATAAACCATTTCATGAAAACCTTAATTAAGTATGGACAACTTAAAGAGCCAGAACATCAAATCCTAATTTTGTCACTTTTACTTCATAACCTAAGGATGTGGCATCAGCAGGGAGCCGAACATTAGAACCTACTGCAATTTAGATAACAATCTCTGCAGGCTGAGAGAAAATGTCTTGAGAATTTGACTGTTTGATCTCTTAGTTAGAAAGTGCAATTATTTGAATGGGCTGAAAGAGACAGAGAAGATGTCTTATTCTAAATTAGCTAAATATACTAAAATTCAAAAGTGACCTGTCAGCTAGACAACTATTACTGATTTTTCTTCTAAAATTTGATTCTGAAAATAGAGAAGTCATTCAAGTGATGAAAAACAGATTCTATATTGGCTGTTGTCTCTCCCCTTCCCCTCTTCTTGTAGTGGTGTTGGTGACAATGGTGATTTTGGTTGTGATCGTGGCATGGATTTGGTGATGGTGGTGGGGATGGTGGCATGGTTTTGGTGATGGTGGTGTTTTTTGTGGTGATGGTGCTGCTGCAAGAAGCTTCTGGTGGTAGTGGGTGGGGTCTTTTTATTTTTTACTGACAGTGATGAACCTTATGGCCCTTTTTATTTATTTTATAGTAATTTATTTATTACTAATTAATCAGAAAATCAAATTATGCACCACTTAGATTTTCCCCCCTTTAAGGTCTCACCACATTCTGTAACTGTCAATTTCACTTTCATGAAGAAAGAAGTTAGTTGATTCAATATTTAGAAGTTAATTTTGTTTAGATTTTACTGATTTGTACATCAATTTACAATTGAGACAAATTTCACTGATTCAAAATATGTAAACTTACCATTTTCCCTATGTATATATATCTCTTCCATAAGAGCTACTGATATGGGGGAATACTTTCAAAATGAAACAACTCTGGGCTATTAATATCACTATAGCATGTCCAAACTTTTCAAAACATCCAATTCCATTGGAATTCTATAATATTGAAGACAATCATCCATATCAAAGTAAGTTTACATGGATTCAGTTTTCTCTACCTTACATTTTCACTGAATTCTGCTTTGGTCATTAAAAATAATAGAAATTCTGTTGTTTATTTTTTTCAATTGAGGGCTCATACAACTCTTATCACAATATATACATACATACCGAGTGTCAAGCACATTAAAAAAACAGGAAAAAAAGAAATTCACATTGTAGGAAGAACAAGGGAGAGAGCTGTTTCTAGCATGTGGTCAGTTTTGGAAAATACAATCTCTTACATACACCCAGCCTTGGTGGGAAGTCTCACTGAATTTGCTCACGTGGTTGGCTTCCTGACTTTGTAGCCTAATAAAAATAATTACAACGACAACAAAAATGTAATAATGATAACAGCAAAATTAATATTAATTGCTTAAATAATGATCTGAACAATCTTCAAGACTGAGGATTAGACACGGTAGCCTAATTATTTACTGAAAGAAATATAGAAAATAGTTTACTCGAGCATCTTATATATTTATATTTCTCAGTGAGATTAAACTTTCTAACATAGACTCTGTTTACGGAGGCGTCCATCTGTCTCTTCACTTTTGATCTCCACAGGTGCTGACCCAGGGGTTCTGCCTCTACTTATATGTCCAGCCTAGCCAGAGACACTTGACCTGCTTGTCTCCATGCTTTTTTCTAGTATTATAAGAATAGTTTCCCTGTATTATAGGAAAGAGAACAGCATCAGAACTGGAGGGAAGTTTATTAATAGCCCCTGGTCTGTAGAAAACACATTTTGGCTGAAAGTGAGACCTTAAAGCACTGAGTGATGAAGACCTAGGATTGCAACCTTCAGTATAGGTTACAACTTAATTTAAGGAAAACCAAATTTCTCACATTAGCTCAATAGGTACCACCATGATAAATGGAGGAAAGTTTAAAGCTGCTAAGGATTTCATCTGGCTGTGATCAATGGTCAAGAAATCAGCAGTCAGGAGATCAAAATATGAGTAAAATTGGGTAAATCTGCTGCACAAGACCCCTGTAGAGTGTTTAAAAACAAGGGTGGATGTTACTTTGAGGACTAAAGTACACCTGATCCGAAACATGATATTTTTAATCTTGTGAAAGTTGGACATTGAATAAGGAAAGCTGAAGAAGAATTCATACATTTGAATTTGGGTGCTGCAGAAGAGCGTGAAAAGCACCATGGACTTCCTAAAGGACAAACACTTGCGTCTTGGAAGCAAAGAGGGTGAGACCTGTCTCATGTCCTTTGCAAAGGTTAACTTCACTCTGGAAAAGGAAGTCTTGTTTGGTAAAGGAGAAGGGTGGTGGAAAAGAGGAAAGTCCTCAATGATTTAGATTGACACAGGACTGAAAAAAATGAGCTCCAACATAGCAATACTTTTGCGGATGACTCAGAACTAGGTGGTGGTTACTTCTGTTGTATATTGTGTGGCTGTGAGTTGAAGGCCACTTGGTGGCACCTAAGAAAAAAAGTATTCCACAGGCCCCGTTGACGTACTTTCTGGAACAATTTCTTATGCTTTCTGTGATGGAATAAAGTGGTTGGATGCCTTCAAACTGACTTTACATCCTGGGGACCCAACGTGACAGGGTAGAAGTGCCCCATGTGACTTCCTAAGTTGTAATATTAATTTAGTATATTGTTGCCAAAGTGAGCACAGTTGTATATTATTGATATAAAGTGTGAACCTATAAATATGAGAACTCTTGACTCCATTCAATTCTGGAACATTCTCAGCTTTCTTATTTGCGGTATTGCTTATTTGCTATTTCTCCATGATTTATTTTCTTAAAGACTCTGATTATGTAAAATTGCCCAAATTCCTTCTATTTTTAAATGATCTCTCATAAAATAGTTTAATTGTGAGGGGAAGGGAAAAATGGGGAGCTGGTACTGGGGGCCTAAGTGGAGGGAGGATATTTTGAGATTGATGATGGTAACAAGTATGTAAATGTGGTCTGCATACAAGTGATGCATGAATTGATCATGAGGGGAGTTGTATGAACACCCAATGAAATGACATATTAAAAAAAGGTGGGGGAAACAAGAGCTTATACCAAGGGTTCAAGTAGAAACTATTTGGAAATGAAGATGACAACATGTGTACAAATACACTTGATACAAATGATATATGGAATGTTATAAGAGCTTTAAGAGCCCCCAATAAAATCATTGGGAAAAAAGTTTATAGAAAATCTTATTAAAAATAAAATAAAATAGTTTGTTGTTTCACTCTTGTTTGTGATATGTATTTTTTCAAAATGATTTTTTTCAAATTAAAAAAAATTTATTGATAAACTAAGAGTTAACAAAAAGGCAAGAGTCCTGACATGGTGGACTACCATCTCTGCTTTGCTGAATAAATTAACCTCCATCGAGACATCTGAGTATGGATGCTAAGATTAACTTTAAAAATAGAACCAACAACAACAAAAAAGAGAAAAACCCACAGAATGAGGTGAACTGGGGTGTGGCGGGGCCTCCTGGACACAATGCCCCCACAGTGGTTGGTTTCCTAGGGGGAGGTATTTCCCTCAACTGTCAGTTGGTCCTGAGGAATCTCAGGGCTGGATCGTGGCTCTGTCCCTGCCAAAATGATTTTTAATTAACAAGTTAGCTGGTTGCTCGTTTTTATCTAGAGTTTATTCCTCGCCCTTATTATTCAATGACTATATTTGTTTTCATTTAGAAACTTAGTTTTTAAAATATTTATCACTTTTTATTTCTCTTCCTTTTGACTGTGTATTACTTATTCTTAATTTGAATATAAGGGTAAAAAGTATTACTAATAATGTTCCAGCACACACACACACACACACTTATTTTAAGCAAGACATGTTTAAAAACTTATCTGCAATCAGTGAGGACTGACTTCTCTCAGTAATATATTTCACTTGGTCTCAATAGGGTACCTTCAAATAACAATAAAAAAGCCTAGCAAAAACAATGGCTTCTGAAGAGATTTGCTGGACAAATTGAACTCAAGGCAAAGAGGTCTATGATGATATTTTTTAGGGGGCTGGAGGTGGGAATTGTTCTGATGGAATATTTATGAATGAATCTGTCAAAGGACATGAATAGTTTATTATGAAGAAATTTTAGGAAAACAGAAAATTACAGTGGCAATTAAAAAAAAAGCCAGGAAAGCTGTACCAAGGAAGCTCCCTGCTTCCCCCAAATCAGGACAACGCTTCTGCTCATTTTTCAAGAGCATTGGGGCTGGTCCTCTAGGAGTTCCACTGGCACTGTCCAGTAAACATTGGACTGCTAACCCCAAGGTCAGCCGTTCAAATCCACCAGCTATATTTCTCCCTGGAGAAATATAAAGCTTTCTTTTCCTGTAAAGATTTACAGCCTCAGAAACCACTGTTAAGATTCCTGTGAGTCAGGTTCCACTTAATGGCAGTGCATGATTGGGGCCAGCCTGGATCACAAGGATTTCCCTGGGAAATCATTCTCCGTCACCTTAGGTCCTGATCCTTTCCCCTTCTGACTTATTTTTGTTCCCCAAACTCAAAGAAAGTTTCAAAGACACACAATTCTAATTCTCAGAGGACACCAACATTTCCATTTCAAGTGGTATAAATCAAAGAGCACAGAAGACTTTATGGATGGATCAGGAAGAAGGAAAGAAGGAAAATCTACCTTTCGCCTTCAGACATGTATAGATATGGATGGAGGCATGTTGAAAAATGATAGCTACACACTACGATAATTTTTTTGCTGAATCGAGTTTCTATGATTTCATAACAATATTTTTTATTTACTCACAAAAGTGATGATAAACATGATCATTTCAAGGTTTTAAAAAAAGATTATAGAGAAATATTTCATTCATTTTCCCCCACCATTCTACTCTGTTGTTCGATGCTAAGTTGGTTCTGCCCCATAGCGGTCCCATGCCTAACAGAAGGGTACCTGGCAGTGTCCAGCACTGTCCTCAGAAGTGTTCTTATGTTTGAGCCCATTGTTGCAGTCATGTTGTCAATCCATCTGTGTTAGTCCAGGTAGACTAGAGAAACAAATTCATAGGCATACATATGGATAAAAGGGAAAGGTTTATATACAAGAGGAAAGGCACACTGAGAAAGCATCTCAACCCAGTTCAAAGTCATAAGTCCGAAATTAGCCCATATGTCTGATACCAGTCTATAAAGTCTCCTGCTGACTCACAAAGTCACAGGCCAGGGGGTGCAGAATTTCGGGTCTGGCAGGGGTCCCCTCATGGCTCCTAATTTCCAGAGTTCATGGTCCATCAGCAGTATCCATTGGTAATAGAAACATCTCAGCACTGGCAGAGGTCTTTCTGTGGCTTTTCAGGCTTCAGAGTCTGGTTCCATCGGAGTAAGACTGTGTGGATTCTCCTCCAGCTCTTCTGATTCCTCAGATGCAGCCATTTTGTCTTGTCAGTCAAGCAACTTCTCACAACTGGGAAGATGATCTCTTATCTCCACAAGGGAAATATCACGAGGATTCCCAGAATTCTCAGAGAAAGCCATGCTCATACAGAGGCCTCATTGACTACTCATTGCTCTCTCTAGATTGACAGGCTAGACTCCAGCCCTACATCCCAATCATGAAATTGACATCAAGTATATGACCGCCACACCATCTCAGTGGATTTTTTTTTCTTTTCCCTCTACTTTACCAAATATGAGGTTTTTCTCTCGGGACTGGTCTTTCCTGACATCTTTCCTGACATGTCTCATCATCCTTGTCTTCAAGAAGCGATTACAACAGGTCACTTCAGCCATAATTCTTCCAAGACAGATAGGTTTATTTGTTCTCTTGGCAATTCATGCTACCTTCAATATGCTTCACCAGCATCACAATTTAAACGACAGCTTCTTCTTTAGACTTCCTTATTCAATGACCAACCTTCACAAGCATAGGAGGCAATTGAAATGCCATGACTTGGATCAGGCACACTTTAGTCCTCAAAGTATCGTCCTCCCTTTTCAACAGTCCAAGAGGTCTTGTGCAGCAGCACATTTTCCCAATGCAAGCCATTTTGTATCTTTTGATGACTGCTTTCATGAACTTTGACTGGGGATCCACAAAAGATGAAGCTTTTGACAACTTCAAACTTTTCTCTAGACATCAGTATGTTACCTATTGTTTCACTTATGAAGATTTTGATTTCTTTTTGCATTCAATTCTAATCCATATTAGAGGCTCAGTTTTAAGTGGACACATTTAACATTTATTTCATATTTAGTGAAAAAATTTATCTAGAGAAAAATATGTACCCAATGAATTGAAAAATTTTATTTAAAAACAATTTTTGAGAAATGTGTTCAATAAAATGCATCTCACTCATTTTTAATCATTTCATTTTAACAGAATTACTGCTAATATAATGAACATAAGAATTCTCAACATAAGAAGGTTTACTTCAATGATAGAGACAATGGATATGTTACTTGTAGCCTATCTTCAGGAATAATTTTGTAAACGCAAGTTTTAGTAAAAAAAGTACAGCTGCCACTGTTTCAGTACCTACTTGCATGTGTTTTCAAACAAAAAAATGTTTAAACATGTCTCTGTGATCAGTAGATGGATGTAGACAATTGACAGGCTCTTTTGGGAATGTGCTTATCTTAGCCTTGCTAAGGTCTTCAGGGGGAAAAAAAGATACTCTTTGTGCAAAGGAATAAACTGTTTTTTAGGTCAGGGATAATATCAAGTTTTTAATAAAACTCAAGAGGGAAATTTTCCAAATCATGGAAGCTTTGCAACAAATAAACTTTAGGAGATAGCTGTCACATGCGAAACCCCACTTTTCATTGATCTAATGTCTTAAGGAAGGTCAGAAAAACCTCCAGAAGTTGAGCCATAGTGAGAAATGGTCAATCTGGACAAAGAAAGAAACTGTAGCTGAAGACTTGTGGAAGGGCATCCATGCCATGGCTGCTAAAGTTGGGATTTCTTGAGGTTCAATCTTTTCAAGTTTAAGTAAACATTTTGTTCTCAGCAAACTTCCAGCGCCATGCTTGCCAAAAGTGTTGTGGGAATAACAGTTTGGTCAAACGACTGATCTTTTCAACAACTGTTTAAGCAAGATAAAAACTAATGATGATCTTATAGAATGTATCATAACCAAAGCTAACTTTTGGATTTACAAATACCATTATGAAAACAAGATTCAATTAACCAGTGGCTTTTCAAAATATGGGAGAAAGATGGGGCTTCCTACACCTATAAAGACATAGAAACTTTCTATACCTGTAAAGACAGAGCAGTTGTACTCTGTCTTATAGTTGTTTACCTTGACTCAATGGTCATGAATATTTTGTTTGTTTGAGGGAGTTAGGAGGACTGGTTACATTTAAGGGAGAGAGATCAGCACACAAGGTTATAAGGACTGCCTTTTGGGATTCTTAAATTCTGATTGAATTTCCAAAGGGACACAGGACAAAGGGAGTTATTATGAAGCTTACTTTAAATACACAATATAGAAAACTACATTGGTAAAAAACTTCCATGAAATTTTCACCCACCAAACATTAAAAAATTATTTTTGCCATCATAAAAATGCACCTGCTCATTTTTTGCAAATAACAGTTTGTCTTCTGAGAATTTTGTTGGGAAACCCTACCCTTCCATGTTACAGTCCTGATCCTTATATTGTGCTCTCAGATTTATTTATTTTTCCCAAATGCAAAGAACACAATTTTGTGTCCTCTGAGTATGTGAAATCTTCCATTTTGAGTTGGTATAACTCACATGGTGAAGAATTATTTAAAGAAAAATTAGATAGATCAAAATACTGACTGTAAACATATATGACCTAGATGAGGGTATGTGGAGAAACAGCCACTTCACATTTTGCTATTTTTGTTTTCCTCATTTTGTAGCAATTTTTGGTCTATTCTAATATGCTATATATACATTAAAATATGTGCATATCATATATAAAGTTTGATGAGTTTATATCTAAAACTCAGTGAATACTACATATATATTTTAAAAAATACTTTTATTTGGGGCTCTTACATCTCTTATCACAATCCATACATTCATCCATTGTGTCAAGCACATTTGATACGATCATGATTTTTCAAAATATTCTATTCCCACTTGAACTACTGATTTCAGTTTCCCATTTCCCCCCCCCTCCCTCCTCCACTCACCCTCCCTTGTGAACTCTTGATAGATTATAGGTCATTATTGTCATATCTTACATCATACTTCATCTCCCCTCATCCACTTTTCCATTGTTCTTCCCCCGGGGAGGGGGTTATAGATTGACCCTTGTGATCTCGTCTCCTTTATCCACCTAACTTCCTCTTATCCTCCATTTATCTCTACTCTCATTTTTGGCCCTGAAGGGTTTATTTATCCTGAATTCCCTGTGTTGTGGGCAACTATCTGTAGCAGTGTGCATGCTCTATCGACTCTGACTTGTAAAATAGAATTGAGGTCATGACAGTGGGGGGAAAGAAGCATCAAAGAACCAGAGGAAAGTTATGTGTTTCATCGATGCTATACTGTATCGGTGAATCTCTTCCCTGTGACCCCTGTGAAGGGATGTACAATTGTCTTCAGATGGGCATTGGGTCTTCACTTCCAGCTCATCCCCCTACCTTGACGTTGGATATGATTTTGTTCTGGGTCTCAGATGCCTGATATCTGTTCCAATTGATACCTCATGATCACACAGGCTAGTATCCTTCTTGCATGTGAGCTTTGTTGCTTCTCAGCTAGAAGACTTGTTTATTCTCAAGCCTTTAAGACCCTAGACATTATATCTTTTGATAGGAACCATCAGCTTTCTTCATCACATTTGCTTATGCACCCATTTTGTCTTCAGCTACCATGTTAGGAAAGTGAGCATCACAGAAAGCCAGATTGTTAGAACAAAGTATTTTGTGTTGAGGGAGTACTTGTGTTGAGGTTCAGGTCCATCTGCAACCTTAATTCTTAACGCATCAATATGAGAACATAGTTCCAAGCTAACTGTCCACTAATGAGGTGGGCAAAGGACCTGAATAGAAGTTTCACAGAGGTAGAAATCTGAATGACCAATAAACATATGAGAAAATGTTCCTGATTATTAGCCATAAGTGAAATGTAAATAAAACAATAATTAGTTACTACCTAGCCTCATCAAAGCTAATTCAATTTAAAAAATCATAAAGTAACAAGAGTTAGAGGGGCTGTAGTAGACAGGATTTGTTGTCCACTTCTGGTGGACCTGTAGATATAGACAGCCGTTATGGAAATCGATTTGCTGATGTCTAAGACATATGAAAATTGAGCTACCATATGACCCAGAAATCCTCTACTGGGTATATACCCGAAAGAGGCAAGAAACAAACTACGGCCAAACATCTGTGCTCCGATGTCCTTTGCAGCACAGTTCACAGTCGCAAGGGGCTGGAAACAACCCAAATATCCATCAACAGATGAATGGATTTAAAAACATATAATGGAGTAGTATGTATCACTAAAAAGTAGTGATGAATGCATGAAGCACATCATTGCAGGGCAGAACTGGAGGAAATCATGCTAAGTGAAGTAAGTCAAGCACAAACGTGATTCCACTGAGGTAAGCTTAAAGAAACAAACAAAACAAGGCATAGGGGAAAAGCTACTATACACTTACATGCCTGCAGTGAGGTGCAGCAACTATGTCTTGTTGTGGAGGCCAAGTTCAATTCTCCAGGTGTCTTTTATCTCTTTCCTACCTTATAATCTTCTTACTTAAAAAAATCCCTTTATTGGGGGCTCATACAACTTATCACGCCTTATGCATGCCTAAATTGTATGTCAAGCACATTTGTAAATTTGTTGCTCTCATCATTATCAAGATAGTTGCTTTTTATTTAAGGCCTTGGTATCAGCTTCTCATTGCCCTCTGCCTTCTCCACTCCTCCCTCCCTCCCTCATGAACCCTTGATAATTTATAAATTAATTATAAAATATCTTACACTGTCTAGTGTCTCCCTTCATCTACTTCCCCATTGTCCTTACCCCAGGTAGGAGGCTATATGTAGATCTTTATAATTGGTTCCCCATTTCTACCCCACCTTCTCTCCACGCTGCCAGTATCATAACTCTTACCACTGGTCTGCAAGAAATCATCTGTCCTGGATTTCCTATGTTTTTGTTCCAATCTGTACCAGTGTACATCCTCTGGTTTAGCCAGATTTGTAAGGTAGAATTGGGATCATGATGCTGGAGGGGGTGGGAGCATTGAAGAACTAGAGGAAAGTTGTATGTTTAATCATTGCTACACCGCACCCTGACTGGTTTGTCTTCTTCACACAACCATTTTGTAAGGGGATATTCATTACCTACAGATGGGCTTTGGGTCCCCAACCTGTACTTGCCCTCATTTGTGATGATAGAATTTTTAGTTCTTTGATGCCTGATACCGGATCCCTTGGACATCTCGTGGTCACACAGGTTAGTCTGCTTCTTCCATGTGGGCTTTGTTGCTTCTGAGCTAGGCGGCTGCTTGTTTGCCTTTAAGAGCCCAGACACTATATTGTTGGGGGCACCATCAGCTTTCTTCACCACATTTGCTTATGAATACATTTGTTTTCAGCCATTGTGTCAGAAAGGTGACCATCATGGAATGCCAATGTAATAGAACAAAGTTCTTGCATTGAGGAAGTACTTGAGTGGAGGCCCAATGTCCATCTGCTGCCTTAATACTAAACCTATATGCACATAGATCTATTTCCCCATCATCACATATAGATATGTTGACCTATATACACACCTGCATTTAAATATCTATAAATCCCCTTTTGTCACCTATTTCTTTCCTCTATTTCATTTTACTTTCCTCTTGTCGATGGGGGTACTGGTTTTGCTATCATGACAATGTGCTTCTTTTGCCCCATACACCTTAAACACCTGACCTCTCTCCACGTGATTTCTTTTTGTTTTTGTGAACGAAGTGGGGTGTGAATGAACAGTGATTTTATGATGTAAAGAGGTGAAGAAAAAAAAAGGAGGGAGGTACTGTCAGCCATCCAAATAGATGAATTAGAGAGTGTTTCCAAGAATGACATTGCAGATTGAATAAATGTGTTAAATGCAATGGAGAATACTTTGAAAGTGATAAAGGTTGTTTTGTAAAAAAAATTTAAATAAATAGCTTTGAAAAAATTCTCTTTCTTGGGGGTACCCCTTTGAATAAATATGAAAGAAATAGTACCAAATACATACATAAAGGGTAGTACCCTAATGGACCAATTGACTCCTGAAATCACTGAAGACAAATACATACAGAGGCAAACAGAGTAGAACAAATGATAATGCCCAGTTACCAAATGATTGAATGTCTGAAGTCTCAAAGACTTGAAGATAAACAAGTTGCCATTCAGTGCAGAAACTGCAAAGCCCACATGGAAGAAGCACACCAGCCTGTGTGATCAAGAGGGTCGTAAGGAGCAGGTATGGAGCTTCAAAGAATAAGAATTACCTCATCATGAATGAGGGGGAGAGCAGGGTGGGGACCAAAGGCCCACTGGTGGGTAATTGGTCATGCCTTTACAGGGGAGTCACGGGGAGGAGACAGATCAGCCAAAGTCCAACAGGGCAGCGATGATGTGTACAAGTTTCCTCTAGTTTCTGAAGCCTTCCTCCCCCCAACCATCATGGTCCCAACTCTACCTTACAAATTCAGATGCACTGAAGAAGGTACTAGTAGAGAGGGGAGCTGGAGATATGGGGAAAGCAAGATGGATGCACCCCTTCGGGTCAGTGGCTAGATTGGAGCTGCTGGAAGGGTGGAGAAAAGGTGGGGTAGAGAGACGGAACCAACTGCAGGGATATACACACAAGCTCCTATTTGAAGGACGGGCATCAAAGGAATGGGTTGGGGGAGAGGTTAGGCAGTGTAAGATATGACAGAACAATAATAATGTATAAAGCATTGAGGGTTGGTGGGGAGGGGAGAGCAGGGGAAGAGGGGAAGGGATGGAAAAGGCTACAGTAGGGGTTCAAGGGAAAAGGTGGATGATTGGAGAATGATAACAGCAGCGGACATGTAAAAGTGCTTGGCACAGTATGTTTATTTATGTAATATGAAAAATGATGTTTGAGCCTACAATAAAATGATTTTTAATAATAAAAAGTAGTACCCTAATTATGGGGTCATAAGGAATGTGTATGATCAGTAAACCTCCCAAAATAGTTTGTCAAATAACACAAAATTACATTCCTGGGGCTGAGCCCCGGTGGCGTAGTGGTTGTGCGCGGGACTGCGGCCCACTGGGATGGAGGTTCGATTCCGGCTCCCAGGAGCAAAGGCTGGGCCTCCTACCCACCACCAGGGCAGTGATGCCTAAAAAAAAAAAATAAAAAAAAAAATAAAAAAATTACATTCCTATTAGCAGCGCATAAATATTTCATGGCTTAGGCATTTGGCTTTGTCAACATTTTAGAATTATTTTTGTGGATTTGTAATTGCACCTTAATACAGTTTTAATTTGTATTTTGCTGAAGACTAATGAAGATTTTCACATTACCATATGCTTATTCCCCGTGGGTGTTTCTTTTTAGAAAAATGCTCACTCTAGTCTTTCAATGTCACTATATTCACAAGTTTTTAATGAAGGACCATTTGAAGCAGAGCGCACACTCTTGTAATGGTGTGACCAAAGGGGTTTAATACTTCTAGAATAAATGGAAGGGGATAAATAGAACAACACAGATCATCCTCAACCTAGGTTAACCAAAACTGGTTTGCCATTCACAGAGAAAATTTAGATGGCATTCAAACATACATTACTATTCAATTCTTGGGACTAGAATATCTAAATTCCCCACTCCCTGGATTAGGGCAATTATTTCTATGTATCAAATAACATGTATAGAGAACTGGTAGGGAAGGGACAGCCAACAATAATCCCACAAAAATATAAAAGCTCACTGTCATCAATTCAATTATGACTTAAGCATTTTTATAGGAGAAAGGGGGCAATTAATGGTTAAAGATGGTAGTAAACTAGAAAGTCCCATGCAGGCAATGCATATGGTTTATTGTCCCTGTTCAGAACCTTGGTACAGTTGTAGGGAAGGATTTGAACTAATAACCAGAAAGTTGTCAGTTTAAACCCACCAGTTGCTCCACAGGACAAAGATGAGGCAATTTGTTCCTATACATTGCATTGCCTTGAAAATCCTCTCCAGAGAAGCTGTGAGCTAGGACCAACTCCAAGTCAGTGGCTATTTTCTTCTTTAATATGTAAGAAGTTGGCCATATGTGCAAGAAATTTCCTTAGTTGTCCCCCCCCCTCATTATACCCAGCGTTCAGGCTCATTCTGAATGGAGAAAAACAATGGATAGCAGCCATAGTGTAATAGGCATATATTGAATTATTCCTTAAAATTGATTGCCACAGTGTTACACAAATAATGTACGATTTTTTTTACTAAATATTCCTCATCCAAAGTATTTTTATGAGCACACTAATATTTAACATGCTGCCATAATCCTCACTCAATCCCTTCCTGTTATAGTTATGCCTATTGCATAGCCCTGTCTCATGATATGTGGTTACCTGTAATCATGCCCCGGAAGTAGATTTAAGCCTTGGTTTAGCAATAAACTTTCTCTTCTAGTTCTCTCTCCACATTGACCACCAAGCGGGACTGAGGTGAGCATGCTACCATGAAATATGTCTGACTCCATTATTTCAATCTCTCTTCTCTCACATTTTCTAAGATTATTATAATTTTTACTTATTATGCTGTACAATTGAGCCTACTGAAACTGTGGTGATATGTTAGAGGCTGGCTCCCCTGACACTTGCATATTGTCATTTTTGTCAATTTCTTATAAATGGGATAATTCTCCTATGATATTGACTATTTCAATTGACTTATATTGAAATCTGTTCTTTATATATATACATATACATATGTATATATAAAGAAATTAAAATGAAAAGGCCTTAAAATCATTTTATTGGGGGATGATCTTTTTATATTAAGATTATTTCCATGAATCCAAATTAAGATAGGGGAACAAGTCCCACTTTCATTCTATAAAAGCAGGTATCACTACATTTCTAAAAAGAATCAGCCTCTATGGGTAAAATGATAATAATAATAATAATAATATATTTTAAAAAGTCAACTATAAGAAATGATTAGAATAT
Organism: Nesogale talazaci; assembly: GCA_004026705.1. Classification (NCBI taxonomy): domain Eukaryota; kingdom Metazoa; phylum Chordata; class Mammalia; order Afrosoricida; family Tenrecidae; genus Nesogale; species Nesogale talazaci. The sequence continues at coordinate 55,460 of PVJH01004691.1, forward strand.
GCACCAACTGATAAAGAATATTCAAATATATTAAATGCTATGTTGGTAATGAACTATCAGAATATTGTAACTGATCTTGTAATTTGTATTAAAGTAAAGAAGCTCTATCATTCTAGAAATAATTGTAAGCTTTCTATATTTATGGCTACAATAAAATTGACTAAACATTTCTTGGCTTAGGCAGAAAATATGTATTTTAGTTGCTTATTTCCTGTAATAAATATAATTTTAAAGGAGAAATATAAGTTATTTATTTAGTCTTTATAACCTAGAGTGCCTCCATATAAATTTTATATAAAATTCTAATTTTTAAAACATTTCCAAGTGTTTCTAGGTTAATAACAAAATGTTGGAATTTGAACTTGATTTTTGGAAAATGACATATTTTAAGCATTCTATAATGGAAGCACAGCAGGTACTTAAAATATATTTATATAACTTGAGTAGCCATAAGAAGGTGCTGCTCAGATCTCTTACTGCTAGAAGCATAATTGACTGATGGCCTGAACTGCTTCCCCTCTGGATCCATTACTGTGCTCCTGCTGAGGCCAAGTTTTCTGCAAACTGTTCTCATCCAGTGTCTGAGCACAGCAGGAGTATTAATGTAAGCTATTTGTTAAAAGATAGTTTTCAGAAAAGGGTAAAACCAAGGCTCTCATACAGATGCAAAAGGAGCACATGTTAAAATATTCTATTTAACTTCTAATGATGAGCACAGAGCGAGGCTATAATTGGTTCAAAGGTGAATCTGAAGAAAAGAAGCATTTGTAAATTAGGACAATTGAAGTAAATGTGCAATTGTGGATAAAACTGGCACTTCTACAGGAAGTACTGCTCAAGCCAATAGAACTTAGCTGCATGCTTATAGATGAAAGACTTTTGTATTGATATGTGTAATTTATATAGTTTGAAAGAATCCCCCATAGATTTGTTAATTTGGGCTTATCAGTTTACCTAAGTCTAAGAGTATTAAATTACCAGGTAGACCTTTATATATATATATATTTTGCTGAAAGTTTTCATGAAGAACCTCAAATGGGAATTGCTAGGCCCTCATGGAGTCTGAACACACTAAACATTCTCAAAACATTGCCACGTGGAATGGAGCCTTTATTACTTTTGATCTGACAGCCAACCCAGTGCAGGTCTAATTTTGCAAATCCCCTAATTCAAGAAGGCTGCCTGAGTAAGTATGATGACACTTCTACACCCACAATATTTTGCATCTGCCAGTCTCCCTGGCCACACAGGCTTTTATGAACCAAATGGAAACTGTAGCAGTCATGTACTTGTGTGTCAATTTCATGATTGGGAGTCTAGGGGTGGAGCCTAACCTGTCAATCTGGAGATAGCCAATGAGGCCTCTGTGTGAGTGTGGTTTTCTCCTGAGAATTCTGGGCAGTCTCGCGGTATTTCTCAATTGGAGAAGAGAGACTTGACTCAGTCTCCAAGACGACAACCTACTGACAAGACGAGATGACAGTATCCTGATCAATCTTCATTCATGGAAGAGCCAGAGGAGAAGCCACATGGGCTTGCCCTCATGGAACCAGACCTCTGGGACCATAGAAGCTACAGAGAGTTGCTAGCACTGAGATGCTTCTACCATCAATGGATACTGCTGATAGACCTTGAGCCCTGGAAATGAGGAGCCATGGGGAGACTCCTGCCAGTGCCAGGATGCTTCTACTGCATGTGCTTCGTGATTTGGAAGACTTTATAGACTAGTATCAGACAAGTGGGCTAATATCGGACTTATGACTTTGGACTGGACTCAGTTGGGATGCTTTCTCAATGTCCCATTCCTCTTGTATATAAACCTTTCCCTTATATCCATATGCATGTTTATGAATTTGTTTCTCTAGTCTACCTGGGCTAACACACAAACCAAACTCATTACCTTTAAGTCAATACCAACTCAGAATGACCCAATTGGACAGCACAAAAGTGCCCCTGTGGGCTTCTGAATAGGAGCAGAAAGCCACCTCTTTATAGGAATTTTACATTGTTGATCATGGGGTTATGCAGCCTAGTATGTAACTCAATATGCCATCAGGGCTCTTTGGACTAATGAGGTGGAAATTTACATGCTATTCCTTATCCTCGCTCTGCAAAGACAAAGTTGGGCTTCCTTCACCCAGTGTTTTACCCCAAAGACAGGGTAATCAAAAAGTATTTTACTAATACTACTAACAAATATCAGTGTTTTTTTCCCTGAAGTCTACTGATTCATATCTGCTGACTTCCTGAGCAGGGACATGGTTAACCCAAACCTCAAACAAAAAAACCCGAACTACTGCCACAAATCATATATTTTCACCCTGGTAACCAACATCATGCTTCAGATTTGTTCTGAGATTTACAGATGCCAGCAAGAAGAGGAATGGGCAAAACCATGAGCACCTAAATTTTTAAATGATTGCTTCCTCACAGGAATTTTATAAGGTCTTTGCTAGTTTGAGGCTAGAAAGCTAAATTCAAGAAACAGTCAACAATGGATTTCGCCTGCAGGACCTATAAATGTAGAAAATTTTCTTTCTACTTAGGATACTGAAAATAACTCAAAGTCCCTGACAAGCTGGGAAGTGACCTACCTTGCCACCTGGAATGCTACCCTCTCTAAGCCTGAAGCCAGGCCACTTTTTGCTGGAGAGAGGTCTGCTCAAATTTGACTCCATAAAGTTAATCTTAGTTCCTTAGAAGTGGCTGGTGAGATCTGATTAAATAGCTCAAGTTCCAAATATGCCATACCAGGCAATGTCTTGGTTGCATATCTACCTTAAAATATTATATCCATGGAGAAACAAAAGGAGGATATAATCTTATCAAATCTATGGAAGTAATTACTGGTATATCACCATGCAAGGTAATACTATTCAATTAAAGCTTCTCAATTCAGAGTGGCCAGAACATTGGTGTAGTCAGGCTGTGAAAAAGGTACAAATCACAATATTTCATTTCAGTTTACAAAGCAGTGTCTACCAAATTTTTAAAGTGTGGATAGTTTGTGGCAAAAGAGCAAGGGCTTTCTATACTTATAGTAGCGTTCAATATGTAAATTATAGTCATTTGTTCCAGTTCAGTGAGTCCTGTGTAATTTATACTTGTTCCACTCAAACAAGCCAACAGAAAACAAACCCACTCACTGCCATCCAGTTACTGTGGATGAATAGCGACCCACAGAGACAGGGTAGAGCTTGCCCAGTTGAGGACAATAGAAAGATTTTTCTCCCTAGCAGCCACTGATGGTTCGAAACTGCTGATCTTGAAGGTAGCAGCCCAACATTAACCACTAAGCCGCCATGACCCAAGATATTGAGCGAGTGAGCTCCTGAACTTGTCTGCTTCCTTGGGACTCTGAGACCCTCTTTCTTTGCTGAGGAGAAAACTCTGGATGCAGGGTCAGTAGGGAGGCAACTGAATAGAACAAAACTATCTGCGCATGACAGGTGCTTAAAATGTGTTTGACTAATTTATTACTGATAATCTTTAAGTATGAATAGTCTGTTGAAAGCTTATCATAACAATATAAATATCAAAGGAATTTGATTAGGTTTGTGGCACACAAAACAAGGTAATAAAATTTACCTCAAAATATTTTAAACAACATATGTATGAACATGATAAAAAATATTTTAAATGACATTTTTTTGGTTTTGTTTGTGCTTTTTTTTGGTGGGCATCACTGCCCCCTGGTGGGAGTAGAAGGTCCAGCCTTGCTACTGGAGAGCTGCTGCTGGATTTGAGCCGCCAGCCCTGTGGACCGCAGTCCAGCACACAACCACTATACCACCAGGGCTCAGTCCTGACACTATTTTTATACTTGACTTGTTAAATGGAAGATATGTTTACAACATTTTAGAAGAACTTCAGTTTCCAGGGGAAATAGTAAATATAGGTCTTTTAATAAAACTTCTTATATGCATCCCCATTTGAAAACCATTGGAAATACTAGTCTATCAATTTTCTAGATTCAAATGAAAAGAATAATGCAGTGATTGAGCAAACATTTTAAGTGATAACTAAAATTAAGTCTGATGGCACTCTATTATTCTTATCTACAATCTGGCAAATTCCCACCAGATAAATAAATAGAAATATTCAGGGCAGGAAAGGCATTGACAAATCTTTAGAGATTTCCCGTAAAACATATAATTTTTACATTATGACACTTATTCCTATATAAATCTCACCTAGGCAAGTTGACTTTTGTCTTCAGATTAGATCACTCAGATAATTTACAAAGGAAATTTTATTTTAGCCTAAGCTAATTATTAGTTTTAATTGTTAATTTACTTATTTTTTTTACTACTAAAGGAATAACATAATGATATTGGGAAAACTGAAACTGAAGAAAGACATTTAATTTGGGTTCATATTCTTACTTAAGCATGCTGCTTATTTTCACAAGAGATAGGGATCTTCCTTTAAAAATAGATAGGACATATTTTGTGATTTGTTCAATTTAAGTAAAACAGATAAAAATCTTCTCCTTGGAAGTTTGGATTAAGGGGAAATCAAAGGTTGTTGACAGAAAATATGGAATCTCAAAAAGAAACAGAAAAGTAAGAAGTAAAAAGATGTGGATTGAAATGAGATTTTGGGTACTATGTCAGTTGAGTGAAATGAAGCCAACCAGTTACTTTTTCCAATCCACATAAATAATGGGGCCAAGGAGGGATCAACATGAAATGCAATTCACCACAAAGTGGCAATATTTTAAAGTTTGGGCTATTCCAATGATTGCAAAATATTACAAATAGTTCCTCTTCCTCTGGCATCCCTCTTCACATGACAACTGAGAACCATAAATCAAGGACAAAGTTCATCATTATTTGCATAGCAGGCTCTAGTACATTGCTAAATATTCAAGACCTAAATTTAATTCAAGGCTAAATTTAATTGCTTTAACTTTTCTACTATGAATTGTTTCCTCAATATTGTAAATTTTTCATAATATTAAATATTTCATGGTTTTAGATAAGGACATAGAGAATTATTTTACATCCAGATAAATTGGTACATTTTTATAAACAGATTTTGAGCTGTTGATGCTTTAAAGACAAAATATAATTACTATGCGCATATGGAAACATGGAAAAGCTCAAACAAGATATACATTCAGTGATGAGGAAGGATAATTTTCTCTATATCTGCAACACTTATATGGCAATTATACAGTTTTATCTTGAATAGAATTTGTCTTTTTCGAACTTTAAAAGTGTTGACTTATAAACTAGCCTGGTTTTAACATACTGGCTTTTTGTCATAGATAACCCAAAATATAACCCACTGGATCACTCTTATCTCCCTATGAAATGAATCAGCTATTTCACCACTAGAACTTTTACAAGCTAATTTTTTATAAATCATTGGGCTCACTTCTGCAAAAGGATAGGAATATATGTGTGACTGAAAGGATTTAGAAACAACAGCACATAAACAACTGCTTCTGATGTAACACATCAGAGGAAATGTGATGGGAATAAATTATTCTATCTGGGACCAAATCCCACATTTATTACTGTTGAATTCATTCTGATTTTTAGTCACCCTATAGGACAGAGTAAAATAGCCTCCCAGGATTTCCAAGCTGTGATCTTTACAGAACCAGAATGCAACCTGACTGCCACATCTGCCTCCTCTAAAGTGACTTGTGCGCTCGAACAACTGACCTTGTGTTAGCCGCTGAGTACTTTTACTCCTGAATCACAGAAGTCTTTCATATAGGACCTCAAACCCATTGCCATTTAGTTAATTCTAACTCATAGCAACCCAGTGTAGGGTAGCAGAGGCTTTTTAAATCATCATGGAAGGAAGCAGCTTAATCTTTTTCTCAGAGATGGGTAGGTGGGTTTAAACTCCTGATCTTAAGGTTAGGAGTCTTGTGAGTAACTGATAGTGCCATTGTGGATACTTCCTATCTGGACTCAACCTAAAGCAAGCCTACTGCTGTGGAGTTGATTTTGGCACACACTGATGCTACAAGATGAAGCAGAACCATCCTTCTGGGTTTCCAAGGTTGTATATCTTTTGGTGGGAAGAATGCCTTGCTTTTTCTTCACAGAATGACTGGGAGTTTTGAACTGCTGCCTTGCAGTCAGCAACCTAACTCATAAACCACATGTCCCTATCTGGGGAAAAAAGAGGTAAATTGACAATTCCCCTCTTACTCCCAGTGTGGGCAGTGTATGATTTGCTTAACTACTTTGTATGGAAAACTCTTTATGGAGCAAGTTGCAATACTCATGAATATTCAGTTAGTTGTTAACATAGGGATGGGCTTGAACTCGAGCAGACGTGAACAGTGAATTTAAGTATCATAATACATGCTGTGAACCAGTCTCACTGTCTGCCATCAGCCACATTTTTCCTCTCTCCCCCTGATTCTCTCTATCCCTCACTCCTTCTCCCTTAGGATTTCCACTACTGTCATGGACAGACACATGTTGCTGTTATTGCTGCTTGCCTTAGGCATGTGGGATCTGACTTACAGGAACTCTATATGTACAACAGAAGAAAGCCACCGCTTTCCTGTGCCAATCTCACAGTGGTGAAGTTTGAGCCTATGTAACCATTGATATGTACACTGAACTTCAAAATTAAAAACAATGTGTGGTCCACTTTACTAGTGTTTAATAGGTATGTGTATGTAGCTAGTGAATGATTCGTTGGATCTTAAAGAACAAGTATGCTGACAACTTAGTTGGTGAACACTACAGCGCTCTTTAATTTTTTGATACTTTACTGTATTTTGCATTATTATTGCCATACTATCATATATATTGAACTCCTTTGAGACTTTACTATGCTTGCTTTTGTAAAGTCAATATTTATTTATATGTATCCATCTGTTTCCCTTTCATCTTCCTTCTTTCCACCCTATCTTACTGTATTTTATCTAGAACAATATTTTAAACCAAAGAACTCTAAGTCAATGTTACTTAATAGGAGTAAGAAAAAGGTGAAGAATCTTCTTATTGTTGATAGTTAGAATATTTCTATATTTCATCTTCATTGAGAGGCCTTGGCAGTTTTGAATATATTCCTTTTGCACTATGATGTACAAAAGGGAGATAATGCATTCATTCCTACTGAGTCCATCCAAAGATACTTCTGCCAAATCTTTGGTTCATATATTTGGTTCAATATGAATCTTTGGTTCATATTTCCCAAAGTTGCCTTTGGGAAAACAATACACACATCATTCAAACCTCCATCTTCTACCTATGGCACTCTAGAATTAACTTATACAGACATTAGATTTCATCATATATAATGTGCATCTAACAATAATTTCTGAGTATTTTATTTTTGTGTACTTTCTACATTACTGTTTTCTGTTGGTCTATTTCCTAATTATGTAGTGATTTTTATTTTGCTCATTTTGTTGTTAAGCTTGTTTATGTGAATTGCAAGGAGCCCTGGTGGCATCATGGATGACACATTGATCGTCTAACTGTAATTTCAGTGGTTCCAACCCACCAGCTGCTCTACAGGAGCAAGAAGAGGCCGCCTGCTCCCACAGAGGCCTGCACCCTCAGAAACACTAAGGGGAGTTCTACGGTGAGTTAGGAACAACTCGATAGCAGTGGGTGTCTTTGCATTGGAATCTCAGATTTTAATATTTATAATTTTAGACTCTAGAATTATTTTCCAATATTTAAGAGGCTTCAATCTATTAATATTCTTTACCTGCTCTCCCCCCCCCCACAAGATTTTATTACATAGAACTCAGGCATTATACCCTTCAATAGTTCAGTCTTATCAAGAAGTGTTATACAATCACCACCACAATCAGTTTCCAAATATTGTCTCCCTTCTTGTACCCCGTGATTTTAGCTCCCTGGTAGTCCCTGGCCACCAACTTCCCCTGCCATTTCTCCCAGGAACCCTTAATCTAGTCATTGTTTCTTTAGCTTCACCCATCCTGGGTTTCCTATGCCAAAACATATAGAAAAATATTCTTTACACTTTCATTTGTTTTCTTGGAACAGGAATTACTGATATATGAAAGGCCATCTCTGATACAATCAATAACTAGATTATTCATTGGTCTCCTGTTATCTGAAAAGTAGCTTTCAACTCCATGCAAATTACCCTTGTGTCTGGAACTTTCAGGATTCTACACAGTCAACTACTTCACCCACTATCTTTAAGAACATACACTTTTGCCTATTTCTCTTCCTGCTCACTGTAGGGACATTAGGGATCACTCTAAAATGGCCACACTTCAGCTAATCAGGCATCTTCCATGTGTTCTTATTTCATGTTCAAGTTCTAATACTCAGCTTTTAGTCTTCTGGAGAGAAAGAATTTATCCAGGAGACACAGCCTTCTGCAAAACCAAGGGAAGTTTTATTGGAAATGGGAGTATAGAGGTTCAGCAAAGCATAGAAGGTTTTATTACACTTGATAAAGGGTCAGGCAGGCAGCACTGAAGAGAGGGCTGAGTGGCCTGACTGCCTTGTAGGTTCCTTTTATAGCCCGTTTTATCTCAAGTGGGTGCTTCATTTGAACCATGGGTCAGATCCTTTGATCGATATTTTTTGGCTGTTCAATTTCTAGATGTTATCACTCTGGAGGTATCTGGGCAGACTGACTCTAGGGAGAACTTCTTGTAATAAAAAAAATTAAAGCACATAGGACTTTTCTGTGTAGAATATGCCTTAACTCACCCTGTAAAGGGATCTATGAACACAAGAAGATATTTTTGCATCTGGCACAAAGGCACTTGGGTAAAATCTACCTGTCGGGCTTCTGCAGGATGACCTCCCCTTCACTGGACCAAGTGAACTTTAGGAAGAGGTTCTTTGGCTCCCCGTGGGTTACTGATAGCCAAAAGGGAACAATTGCCATAACCAATAAAGAACCTTCTGCTTAGGTGCAAGTCTGAAGATAGGGGGACCTAAACAAAGCCACTGTGAGGTGGATGAGGAACAGGAGTTCCATCTGAAATAAATGATCTGGGCTTTGAGATTTTTAAGAGCATACCATCCCAATAGCAGAGTGGGGCACTCTACTTTTATTAAGGATTGCTTGGAAAAGACATGGTGACCCCAAATAAACCATATTGCAACTGTGGAAAATAGGAGATGTCATGTACTCCAGCTAGAGTACTGGGCTGGTAAGAGAGAGGGAAAAACAAGAGTCATGTCCCAAAGAAAATGAATGGCCCTCACTCTCCTATCTGGGGTTGCTGTTGGCTTGGTCTCATAAATGAGATTTATTGGAGTGCAGGCTAAAGATTAGGGCACCTTCAGTTCAAGAACAGCCAGCACCTGAGACCCTGACCTACAGGTGGGATGTCCCTTGGGCAAAGACATCTTCCAGGGGCTAGCTAGCCAACCTCACTGTTTTTATGTTGACTGACTCACCACAGCCCTATAGGACAGGGTTAAATTGTCCCAGTGTGTTTTTGAGACTCTAACTCTTTATAGGAGCAGAAAGCTTCACTTGCTGCCCATGGAGTGACAGGTAATTTGTAACTGCTGACCTCATGGCTAGCCAACCCATGTATAATGCACTATGCCCTTTTTCACATGGTGGGTGCCCTGGCTTCCCACAAATGTGACAGTTTCTGGTACGGGTCAGATTTACCTTGTGGAGAGTCACCTTTCTGTAGGGTAGCTGTTATTTGAACCTAACTTTTGTCCTTTCTTTTCTCTTTCTTTCAGAATTTTTCTTGTTGGTCTCGATTGTAAAAGACAGAGAATACCAATTTTAAAATATCTCCAAGGGACATTCCCAGACTTAACCCCAGCTTTTGTAGTTTTCTCCTAATATCAGGAGCAGCCTTTTCCTCATTTGAGAAGATCAGGTGGCCCATCGTAGCATCTTCCCAGCTTCACTGAAAGCCAAGGTCAGGTTCCTGAAGGTCTCAGTACTTGCTGGGTCACCCAAGAGATTCCCCACCTCAGGCTTGACTATATCTAGATCTTGCTTGGAAAAGGGAACTTGAACTCTGAGTAGTTCATTACACACACTAACTTCTGAAGGCTATTTAACTTTAAAAAGTGCAGCAGAAATCTCTTTCTATAGGCCAATTGTGTAGTGGAGCACAGAGTGAGATAGGGTGAAAGGAATGTTGAGTCCCAGTAACATACTTCTTTTGGATAGCCTTAGCCTAGGATTCTTCATTGTTTACTTTTTCCTGACCTTGCACTATTTGGAGCTGTCTACTTATTACCATTACCATGGCTGGGTCAAGTTTACAAGATTTACAAAGGTCATGGGTTTCTTGTAGCAGCATGAAGATTTATGCATAAGGCACTTCGGTCCACTTATTTTCCTTGGGTTTGAAAATGAAGATTGTAAGATTGTTAATCTAGTGGTTTTTATCAGAAGCTGAAAAAATTTTGGAACCATGAAGAAAATTCCTCTCTAGGACTAAACATTAAAGAGAGTCTGTGGGCAGGCTAAAATGCTTGCTAGGTGATCACCTGGATCCACTTGTTGAGTGGAAGTGGGAGAAAAGCAGCAATTGAGAGATGGGTTGAGAATGGCTACTGACACCCTTGGACCTGGTTTACAGGAACTAGAGGAGAAGATGAGAGTGGGTTCACTGCTCTGAAGTTCAAAATTTAACACAAGGTGGGTAGGCATGTTGAGAATTTGTGATGAGTCTGTGATCTAATGGTGAGGTGACCAATGGACACTCTGGTCAGGCTAAGTGAGGCAGACCAAATTGAGCTGACCAGAACATGACCAAATGAGGAGAAGAATTTTGAATCTGTGAACTGGTGCACTTTGCTGCAGACTTTATGGATGGCCTATACTGACTTCACTTTGCTTTTGGATATGAACTCACAAGGTTCCAATTGGAATGAAAATTCTTCACATCAAAGAACATACTTGTCTCCTCAGAGTTCTGTGTTGATATAAGTGAGTATTATAGAAATTGGACCAAAATGGGGAGGAGAAAGGCATCAAATGGCTGGCTTATAAACTTTCATAAGTGAGAGAAAATGTTCATAGGATTATAGAATTAAGGTATAGTTGTTCTTTAACTGAAGTTGTTAGATAGTGGATATTTTGATTTTGTTCACTTATAGAATGTTATGTTTAAAAGAGGGTGGCACATTTTTGAATTGTATACATTTCAGTTTTATCTTATTAGGTACAGACATGATTTTATTATTTTTTGTTCTAAAGTTATATATGGCTAAAGAGTTATGTGAAGTTGTCAAATTGACAGGGGTGATCTGTGGTAGCTACAGAATCTGGTGTCAATTTGGGACTTCCAAGGATTAAGAGTGAAAGGGTGGAGTCTAGTCTGTCAATTGGGTCATAGCCAGTGAGGCCTCTATCTGGGCAAGGTCTTCTCCTTAGGATTCTGGGAAGTCCTGGATTTCCTCCTTGAAGGAGATACACACACACTCTCTCTGTGCTAACTCCTAGAGATATGCTCTAATGACAAGACACATGGCACTATGCTGATAGACTCCATGCTCTGGTATCTGGAAAAGCCACCTGGAGACCTCTGCCAGTGCTGAGGTGCTTACAATGCTGCCGCATCCACAAGACCCACCCCAACTGGCCTGTGATCTTCCTGTATTCAGTGTCATTGCATATGTTTCATGAGTCTGAAGAGGATGTTATATATCAGGTGTATGGACTTGATCTGGACTGGGTTGGGATGTTTTCTCAACATTTAATTGTTCTTGTGCATAAACCTCTTTCTGATACACATGTATGAGTGCCTATGAATTTGTTTCTGTAGCCCATCCAGACTAACTCAGTCAAATAGTAAAAGTTTCTTTACTTTCTTTCTTTTCTTTTCTTTTTTTTTTAGTAAAGATTTCTATTTTCAGGCCAGATACCCTTAACCTCTTGTTTGCTCTGTGGCCTGGCTGTATTCCAAAAGAACATTAAGTGCTACCTCCCTCCCCCAGGTTTTGGGAATTGAATTTATCCCAGTTACTTGGGGTGTATCCCAAGGGTGAGTCTCAGGGAACAGAGGATTTTTTTCCCCATCTGAAAGAGAAAAGAGGTGAGAGTGAACATTTGGCATCCAGTTTCTCTTTTCTCAGGTCTTAAACTGAGCCTTAGGGGGTTCTGTCTGAGCAATCCTCACTGCAAAACCCACTTGCCCTGCAGGGTGACCCATGAATGAGGTTGGTGCTGTCTCTACTCCTATTTGAGGCACATTCAAACTTGGATCCAATAAAGAGGACTTCGTTCAAATAAACTGACATCTCTCAGATTGGTTTTCTGTCCATATTTTCTTCTTTTATTTTTTGTCTATTGGCACTTACACCTACGTAGTTTCTTCCTCTTTTGACTACAGTCTACTCATTTTCTATGACTTTCACCTACTCTTGTCCTCTGCCAAAGGGGAAATGGTAAATGTGCTTTCTCTGGTTTCCTAGATTGTATGCCATTGCTATGTGACATGCATCTCTATGGGCTCAGGAATAGTTGAGAATTTGTAGACTCCCTTGAGGGGAGCATATGAGAGATGGTCATGTGTAGTTTTCTAAATACAAGGGAAAGTATAAGTCTATATACTTGAATATTCATAAAAATATTAAATTAATTAAATTTTATATTTATTTCATACATCATATTACAGTCACTACAGTAAATTCCAATTAATCTTAAAATCTAATCAATGCCAATAGTTAAAATTTTAAAGTCACATATAGAAAAATAAGAAAAAAGAAACTAGTTTAAGAGACAAGAGACCTGACAACACTTTCTTGGTGATCTTTTATAAACTCCTTACCACTTTCCACTCTTCCCATGTCAGTATAAAACATGATTAATTTGTAACCTGTTTCTCATCTTTCTACTTAATCTGTTGGGTTTTCTTTCCTTTCCCAGACATACACAAATATCTTGAATTTCAGGCTCACCAAACTTGTATCTCCACTTTATATTCCTGATCTGTATATATGGAATATATCTAATTTATTTTGTTTGACATTCTTAACCAGAATGCATTTGTTTTCATATTACTGGGCCTATATAGTTTATAAAGGAATTCTATTTTATCCTTAGGAATTTATATCTTCAGGGGATTAAAAAAAGTGATTGCTTTCCTCCAAAATGTGTTTGCTAACAGATGAGACAATAAGACCTTAATGATTCCTCTATGAATTAATTTTAGATATGTCCCACTTAAAATTTTTATATTTCCTACCCACACTTTGAGAATGCATTGACATTTTTGTGCATTTATAATTGAGGATGCATGCATTGTAACAAGTCTCTAAATAGGTCATATTTCATTCTGTTTTCCATTTTACAAATCTGTTCACGTCAGCATTCAAATATCTCAACCTATTCCCTCTTTTAGACTTCCAATATACCTGGGATAGTAAAATAAATTGAGAGACCAAAGGTTAAGTGCTTTTAACAAACATAGAGGAATGTCTTCAAATGCTTTGCCTGAAGGGACCTAATATTGTTATAAAATTGAATTCTTTCATGGAAAAAAAACCACATATGAATTGTGCATTTCCTTGGCAGGCCTAGTAATGAATTTGACAATTCTGTCATCCAGTCTTAAACCTCCAATTATATTCAAGGCACCAGAACCATTTAATGATAACAAATAAAGGCTTCACTCACTCACTGTCAAATTGCTCAATGTCCTACATCTTGTGTCAGTAGCCAGCATCGCAGTGATGATGTCAAGGAGGAGCAATTTATATATCTTGACACTATGTAGATATCCAGGATAGAATTGTTAAGTGTAGCAGTATCATTTGATAATAGAATATATCCATGGAGTGTGCTTGTCATTAATTATACATATTTATGACATTTTAATGAATGAAAAGTATAATCGGTGAACTCTGTAGACTTGCAGCCTGACAAATGTTATGACAGTGTTGGGAGATTAATTTGTTTTTGTTCTGATTGATAACAATGGTGACATTAATATTTATGTCTCCTGTGTATTAAAATATAACAATGATGGCAAGGATGGTGCAGGAGTCGGCAACGTTTTGTTCTGTTATACCCAATTTGACAGTACCTAATAACAAAAGCAGCAGACGTTAACATGAACTGAGTATTATTAATGCAATCCAAGCCACATGGATGATAACATTTGGATAATAACTACATGGGCATGTATATAATAATATGAGCTATAAAATTTTAGTAATTTTTCATATTTTCACATTATTTTGTATATGAATAATTAATGTGGTAATAGCTATTGTATGTATAGGAGACAGAGATGAATATTTTTAAAAATTGCCTAAACTTCTACCCATTTAGATGAACACCAATAGCTGACGATTTCACTTTTCAATTACAATGGAACACATTTTTTCCTTTTGATTTAAATGTCTTTTATTAGTAAATAGCCTGAAGAAGAAAAGATTTAAACAAACTCTTTGTAATTAAGTGATGATCTCAGAGTTTGTTTAGTAATGTAATTTCATACTAATCTATAGAAAATGTAAACCCCTATCCTTGAAATGAGGCACTAGTCAGTGCAATCAGTTAAAACAGCCAGTGGCTAGCTGAACGACAGCAAGGTCAGGTCCACCTAGGGTATCTCAGAAGAATGGCCTGGCAATCCACTTCTGTGTTGTCCTAGAAAACCCAGTGCAGCATCCTTGTATTTTGAATCACATGGATTGTGGATTCTCCATGAATTGGAAGCATTTCCATGACAATGAGTGTGGCTCATTTGAAAAGGTAGTCCATTTGGGGAAGCACAGAGGATCAGGAGTGATGGGTTTGTGGGAGAGGAAAATCCTAGGTGCTGTTTGCCAGGCACATTCAGTCACCTACAGAATTCTGCAGCAGCATACGCTAGCAAGCAGTTAACAGAACATTGCCATGGTGGAATAAGACACACACACACACACACTCAATGCCGTGAAGCATGACCTACACTCAGGATCCCCAGCTTTCTCGATTGTAACAGTCTTTGATGAAGTTCTTGAGAATGAAAAAAAAGTCAGTGTAATATCCATAATAGTTAACTATACCGGCCAAATTATAATTTTGACTTTTAATTTTAAATGTATCTATTCAGACTTTTGCAAAATATGTTGATTCTAACTAACTACTTTTAATCAAAAAGGGCCTTTTTGTGAATTCCAAGTGAAGCTTACACAGCAAATTTGTTTTCCATGCTACAATGTGTGCACATATTGATTGTGACATTGGTTGTAATAACTACAATGTGACAACATTCTTCCTTTTTTCCAGGGGGTTACCTGTGTCCCTTTTATCCTTTTTTTAACTTCTGAGATTTGCTTGGGGTAAAATGAGGCCCTGAAGTCTCCCATCATTCATGATAGGCAGGAGTGTATCCCTCTTGTGCTTTTATTCACTGTACAGGCCTGTCTCTTGCGTAGCTGAGAGTTGATCCCTCAGTCTGGCTTTATGAAAGCCTTGAAGAAGGCCAATCTCTGAGGATTCTACTCATCTCAGTCAGAAAAGGAAGTTTGGTCTTTTTGATTAAAAAAGATACTCTATAAAATTTTTTTCTCCACATCTTTGTTCTGGACTTTCTACTATGATCTTGATCAAAGTGGTCTGTAATAACCTCCAGATAGCGTCTAGTTCTTCTCATATTTGGATAGTGAAGGCTACAATCATAACCTTGGTCCATTAGTCCTTTGGGCTAAGTGTTTCATTTAGTCTTTGATTTATTTAACTCTTCCTCATTCTGGATGAAGAGACACCAATAGTTGAATCTGACATGGCTGCATGAAAGTCTTTAAGACTCATACTGTGCTCACCAAAGTAGGCAGTCAAGCATTGTCTTTGTGAGCTATGGTCTATCAATTGACCTAGCTGGACCCTTAGAGTGTGGTCTCACTGTACACCCCCATAAGCCAGACCCTCAAGGTATGTAGTCATGCTTAGTTTCAGAACTTTGTCCCCCATAAGTACTACAATAATCTTAGTTATATTTAAAGCACATACAAATATATGTGTGGAAATATACTGTGCCAAAGCTATTTGCCTTCCTACATATGTTCAGCTTGCTTGCATGTCTTCCTAAGTATTTATTCATAGATATTATTGTTAAGGTACTTTTTTGTAAGATTGTGGATATAATAGTTACCTTGGTTGTGTCATATTTTTGTGTCTTTTGCAATGTTTTCCTTTGCCATTGGTTACATCCCTTGATCCCTCTTATTGAATACTACCTTTCCCTGCACCATGTTCTTTAGTTCATCATTTATTGTCCCTTCCCTCCCCATCCCTGGTTATCATTGAAGAATGCTTCTCTGTGTGTGACATTTTTCTTGAACTTTTATAGTAGTAGCTTCGTACGATGATTAGTTTTGTCCTTTTAGAATTGACTTAATTCACCAAGCATAGTACCTTCCAAATTCATCTATGTAATGAGGGCATTTGTGAATTCTTCCTCATTCTTTAATATGGTGTGATGTTCTTTTGTATCCATATACTGAATTTATCTATTCGTTTGATGATGTGCACTTTGGTTATTTATAGGTTTTTACTATTGTGACGAACATGGGTGCACACCAAGTTTTCATACCACAATTGCTATTTCTCTACTCATAGGACTGATAAGTACAATTTGATATTTATACATTTTTAAAGAAGTGCCATACTGTTTTTCACAAAGTTTGTAACATTCCATAACCTTATGAGCAGTGTAAAAGAGCCAATCTCCTGTCACTAGCATACGTAATTTTCTTCTTGAACTTTGATGTTACCAGGTAGGTGAGCGAGCTCCTTTTTGTTTTGAATTACATCTTTCTAGTGGCAGTAATGGCGTGAGGTGAAGATTCTGTTTCATTTTTATGCAGATGAATATCCTCTTTTGTAGGGATCATTTGTGAAAGCAACTCTCTATTCCCCATCAATGTAATGTGACTTTCTGTAGCTGTCTATGAATGAATGGATTTACCTCAGGATTCTCAATTATGTCGCACTGATTTTTGTACCCATCTTCATCCAACAATCAAAAATTAAATGTTTTCTTTACTCCTTAAGTAGTCAAAAATGAAAAATTATTGTGCTTATTAACCAAGAGTTGGGCTTTAGTAAGTGATATGTCAGGCTGCTTGTTGTTGATGTTGGCAGAAGATGTCAATTCGGATACATAGCAAATCTATGTACGACAGAACAGAATTCTTCCCTCACAACCTGCAACACCCTCACAACCTGCTTATGTTTGAGCCCATTGCTGTGACTACTGCCTCAGTCCATCCCATAGAGTAAAGAAATTTAGAAATAGCATAGCAATCTTGATAAACATTCATGTCTGGGTGCAATTTTATTAGTAAGAGTTAACTGAGTACCCCAAACTAGTTACTGCCCACAGGAAGTAGAACATCAGATGAAACAGTGCATTCAGTTTTTAATACAGATCACTGAAAGAAAAGAGTTTCTACATTGCTAGAATTATTAATTAATCTTACTGAAATGTCAGAGGAAATGTTGAAATAATTGAAATGAGCATTTAAATGATGGCAAGTACTTCTTTAGAAAGCACATAGACATTTTAGAAGGGGAGCAGTATAGCATGTTTGTATTCTTATTTACAATCCCTGCCATGGATCTTTTATGAGGCTGCTCTGGAAATTGTTGAACATATACTCCTATGCTTTCATTTCAATTAGTCTCTCTCATAGCCCAAATTTCTTGGCCCTGATTTTTAAATGAGTGTGCATTTATAATTGTATTCACTTTTATTGCATATATTACATTTACAGAACTCCTGCCACCACCAAGATATGAAATACTTCTGTCACTATAAAATCACTGCCTCCTGCTACCTCTTAGTAATCATATCTATGTCCCATATTTCCGTCATTCGATCCTGGCAACCATAAATCTTCTCCCTTTATTTAGCTTTGTTCTTCTGAGATTGATAAAGCATGTCATTTGTTTTGTTGGATTTTTTTTACAATCAAAGTCTTTCTCATGCATTAAAAGCTCATTTCTTCTCCCCCCTCCATTTTATTTTCTGTTTGTTTTTTAAGGAATTGCTTAAACTAGTCATACATGGAAGAAAATTGAATTTTTTTCAGTTTTTGGTTATTACAAAAAAATGTAGACATGAGCTTTTTTTCATTTGGGGGGATGGATACTCAAAGGTTCAATTGACGGGTCATATGCTACCTTGATGTTTAGTTCGAAGAGTCTCGTAAAAATTTAAATATTATTATTAAAATTAAGCAACCAAAATCAAGCCCATTGTAGTTGATTTGCACTCACAGTGACTGTATAGGACAGATTTGTTCATCTGGCAGTCCTTGGTATATATAATATTCTTTAAGAACAACTGAGTTCCAAGGCAATCCTTCTTCTCCAGTCTTCATTATTCATTGTGCTGCTTTTTCATGCATGTGAGGAGCCTGAAAATATCATGGATCAGGTCATGTGCCTCATGGTGACAGTTTTGCTTTTTAGCACTTAAAAAAGATCCACTTCAACATATTTTCCTCATACAACACATCCTTGGGTTCCTCTGCAGCTACATTCATGAGCATTCATTGCTTCCTTTCGGTGGCCACATTTTCCAACTAGTTTGTTTCAAACTTTTGCGTTCCAATCACCAATAATTATCAATGCATCCTGATAGGATTTTTTTTTAGCAATTTTAGACCAATGAACTTTGGAGGATTCTTATATTTCTTCATCACTAGCTTCTGGTTTTTAAATTAGGATAATTATTTTGACTAAAAATATTTTAACCTATAACTATTATCTATCACAGACAGCACCATACTTCAAGAAAGATCTTTAAATGCTATTTGGAATGAGAATATGACACTACTTCTCCTAAATAGTGTCATTGCACCACTGTAAGCTGTATCATTGTCTGCTTTGAAAAAGTCAATTCCAGTCCATGTGAGCTCACTAATGCCTAGGACATTCATCTTTATGTGTATAACTTCATTTTGACAATATCTACATTCCTAGGTTCCCATTTCATACATTCTCCATTTCTATTATTAATTAGATGTTCTCAGCTGTTTTTCTTCATTTTGAGTCTTGTATCATTAGCACAAGAAGGTCCCCAAAACATTGTTCCATGCACATCATGAAGACCAACTCTTCTGTGTGGAAACCTCTCTTCCCTAGTCATATCTTGAGTTCCTTCCAGTTGAAGAGTTCATCTTTTGGCACTATATAATTCAATGTTCAGCTGCTATTCATAAGGTTTACGATGACAAATCCTGAAAAACAGACAGCCTGCTCCCTTTCAGTCAACTGTAAAACCTTATAACATGGGTTGCTGGAGTGATTTATCTAATAAATTATTTTAGTAATGTTGGCAAACTATAATCTTCATAGCCTATCTTGAACCTGCAGTGAGTGTTTAAAAGCATAAACATTTCAAATGGACCCCAGTAATTCATATAGGTTCTTAAAATGTATAATGCTATTTAAAGAACACATTAGTAAATAATGTAAAATCACACTGTCTAGAATTTTAATAATACTTTAATGAAATTAAGATAAATATTATGGCAGATAACCTGGAATAAGATTAGTAGTAATAATAAATAAATGATGAAAAATGGAAAAAGGATATTTAAATAGGTGGGAATAAATAATTACTCACATAGTAAAGCAGATAGAAGAAAAAAATTATTACAGTAGGGAGGCAAAGGAATGAGCTGAAAAAGAACTGTACAATTTCCAAAGATGAAAATGGCACTAAGGGGAAAATACACTGGAAAGATTTAAAGCTAATGTAGGATAACAAAAAATAGCAATTCAATATACTTGAAAATATAAGTGTAATAGAAAATTTTTTAAAAAAGGAAACATATAAAAGTGAAGATGAATCTATCTTGTGATATTTAGGATTCTTAGTGGCTTGGCATTAAGAATTAGTCATCTTCTCTGGCGTGACTTCATACAATGTCATCATCTCCATAATGGGACCAGCTTGAGCATCCAAGCAGTTCAAAGAGGAGGGTGGAGTACGACCTCCTACACAGGTCACAGCTAGGATATGAGGGGAAGGATGTTCCTTCAGGGTTGTCACTTCATATCTAAATGGAGGCTGTGGGAAGACTTGTTTTTCTCCTGGTGAGCATCTTGTATGTGACTTATCTCTTCCAACTCCTTTTCCTTGGACTTGAGCCAACACAGTGCCGTGTTGACGGAAGTCACTGGAAGCCATAAGCATCTTGCCATCTGATATGCGGCATTATTATTTTAGCAAGACTGGCAAAATTAATACTTCATCATAAGCCTGACTTGCACACCTTGATTTCACCTGCTTCCACAGTCACCAGTTTGTGGTCTTTCTGTCTTCAATCTTGAGTTCATCAGTGCCTGAGGTTATAGGATTTAGGAGAAGCCTTCAGTTTAACATGTGATTCATAGACATGCGACCAGCTCAGAATTGCCTGCTTGTAGAACTGTCTGAACCATTTTATTGATAATGCTTTATCTCTGTATATGCATATATAAGCTTCACTAGTTTTACTTTGCTGGAAAACACAGTCTAAAATACCCTAAACAACAAAACAAAACAAAACAAACCGACAAATACTCAGAGTGACAGGGACCTCTGGATAAATTCCAAGAGTAATAAGTAAAAATGAAAACAGCACAGCATAAAATACATTTGCCACAATACATCACTTTAAGGAACATTTTAAATTTTAATTTTGTTAGTGAATAAAGAATGCAAACTGAAAATTGAAGCACTCACTTTAACAAGATATAAAAGTTAACAGGAAATAAAATACCAAATAAAAACATGTAAAGAGACAATGAAATAGAAAACAAAACACAATAGATAATGTAGACAAAGTTTTGCTCTTGGTAATCATCAAAATATTTTAAGTATAATGACATTGAACAAGAAAAAAGAAAACATTAGTATAATTATAAATTAAAAAATTAAGATTATCTCTATAAATCAAGACATTGCAATAACTTTTAAAATGTGTACCAGTATATTTCCAAGTGCAAACATTTCAGTAAGTATTCAATTACTTAAGCATTGTGCTTCAGGGGTCTTTCAAGAATAAATGGCTAATCTGAGTTACTACTTTGTATCATTATTAAATAAATTGAACTTGAAATTAAAAACCTATCCACAAGGAACAATGAAGACCATATAGTTATATTTCCAATAACCTTAAAAAGATAAATAATTTATATTAATTATATACAACCTTTCCCCCAAATTAGAAGATTTGAAAAATTTGATGTAATCAACATTATCCTGATACCAGAATTATACATAGATATTGCTAGAAGACTACAAACTAATAGCCTCCATGAACTTCGCAGTATGATAAACTACTCGATATGGCCCAACTCCTACAGTTTTTGTAATTTTTACCAAGTAATTAGGTGTTAGTGATATTATTAGATGCTCTCGAGTTGGCTCTGAGTTGTAGAGGTCCCCCCCAAAACAGAATACAATACTATCAGGGTTTGACAGCATCCTCACAGTGGTTGTGTTTGGGCCCATTGTAGTAGCCACCAAGTCAGTCCTGTTTACTGAATGTCTTCTGTTTTTCAGAGACCCTTCGTTTTACTAAGCTTCAAGAAAGGGTCCTTGCTGGCAATCCAAATTATGTGAGATCGGGTTTCTCTTTGATTCCACTTCCTTCATGACAAGTGTGTTTATTTTTTTCTGGCAGGCCAAAGTACTTTTGATATTCTTTTTCCATAACACAGTTCATTTGTTTCCATTCTTCTTTGATCTTCCTTATCCATTATTCACTTGCCATATACTTATGAAGTGATTAAAAATACTACAGCTTGAGCAGGCATACCTTAGTCCTCAAAGTGACATCCTTGCTCTGCAACATTTTTAATAAGCCTCGTACAGCAGATTTGCCTAATGCAATATGTTACTTGATTTCTTAATGGGTGCTTCCATGAGAATTGATTGTGTGTACAAGCAACATGTCATCCTTAACCACTTGAATCTTTTCTCTGTATAGAATGATGCTGTATATTACTGAAGTTGTAAGAAAGTTGGTTTTCTTTTCATTGAGTTGCAATCAATTCTGAGGGCTATAGTCTTTGATTTTCATCAGCAAGTATGTCAAATCCACCTCATTTTCAGCCAATAAGGATTTGTGATCTAGAAGATTCTTAATAAACTTCCTCCAATTCAGATGCTTTGATATTCATCATACAGTCAAGGTTTTCATATGATTTGTTCAGCACACTGATTGAATAAACATTGTGAAAGGATAGAACTGTGTTATACAACTCTATTTTTAACACTGCAGGATTATTTTGTTCTATTCAAATGACTATCTCTTTACCCCTTGTATTAGTCTGGGTAAAATATGGAAACAAATCCACAGAAAGTCATGTATGTACAAGACAGAATTTTATATAAAGGGTAAATGCATATTCTGAAAGCAACTCAACGCTGTCCAGTGTAAGCCCATGAGTCTGAATTAGCTCATAGGACCAATACTGACCTACAAAGTCCTCCTTAATTTCACAAAACTCAAGCAATGATACTGCCTGCAGGAGAAAAGATGAATCGGTGAGTATGTAAACATCTCAGTGCTGGCAGGGGTCTCCACATTGTTGCTCCAGCACCCAGGGCTGCATCAGGGTAGGTCCATGTGGCTTCTCCTCAGGGATGTCTCACAGGAAGTGAGCCCTGCCAGCTGAAGCAGGAACTGGCTAAGGCAGCTGCACCCTGATCCAACCATCAGAAAGCAAGTGATCCAAGAACAAGAAAGGCAAGGCTCCTGAAGCTATTTTATATCTCTGCATTCAATTAATCCCACATGTGTTTTTCAGCCAGGTTGGCTCAATAAAATATAACTATTTCATGCCTGTACTGGTTCTGCATGAGCACAATAATGTATTCTGGAATTCCTATTCTTCTCAATGCTATTCATAGTTTGCTATAAACCTCACAGTTTAATGTCTTTGAATACTTAAAAAAAAGCACAAGAGCATACCTTACTGGTATTCTTTCCTTTCAACCAAGATCCATCAGATATCAGCAATGATGTTCCTCATGCCACATCTTCTTCTGAATCAGGTTTCCATTCCTGGACACTCTCTATTGATGCACTGTTGCAACCATAGTTGAATGACTTTCCACATAATTGACTTAGATGACTGTCTTTCAGTGCTTTCTCAGCTAGTTGAAACATTCACCAGTCTGTCAACTGCTGGAGTCTTTTCACTAATGTGCTCAGGGCAGTTTTAATGAAGCACAGGGCTATGCAAATGCGAGGCGCTTGTGGCCCACCATTAGATATTTAGCTAATAATATAAATGAGAATAATGATACCTTTAGGTGAAAATAAGAAAATAGGGTATAAGAAACATAACATGAAGACTGGTCACATTTTACATCTGTGAGGCATTAAAGGAAACTTCCCAAAGACAGGAAAGATAACTTTTTTTACTGCCAAGAAGTGTGGGAGGCAGAAGTGGAGCATCTCCTGAGATCTCTGCTCTAAATCTCCTGGATCAAGCAAGCAGAGAGCTGTGGCTTCAGAAATAGGAAGAAATGGTATGAATCCATGATGGAGAATTGGAGGAACAGAAATAGCATAACTGACACCAAACAAGGCAATGGATTTCTCAGTCCACAGCGTCAGTGTGGCAGCTACACAATCATTTGTCCAATTGAGGATTAAGAGTGGAGGGGTGAAGTCTAGCCTGTCAATCTGGAAGTAGTCAATGAGATCTCTGTGTGCGCCTGGATGTCTCCTGAGAATTCTGGGAAATCAGTATTCCTTCATGGATGCAGGGGACACTCTCTCTGTTACTATTCACTCCCTTGGAGACGCTCTACTGACAAGACATGTGGCACTACACCGAGAGACCCCACGCCTTGAGATCTGGAGGAGCCACTTGGAGACCTCTGCCAGTGCTGAAATGTTCACAATGCCACTAGGACCAAATGCAGTGTATCCAGTGGCTTATGATCGCCCCGCATTTGGCATCATTGCATGTGTTTTGTGAGTATAAAGAGAAATTAATAGACTGGTATTGGACATATGGGTGAATATCAGACTTGTGGTTTTGGACTAGACTGGGTGGGCATGCTTTCTTAATGTACAATTATCTTTTATATAAAAATCGGTTATGCATGTTTATTAATTTGTTTCGCTAGTCTATCCAAACACAGTGAGAGAGCTGCATGTCTTCAGACTGTACCTTACGTGTAGCACCACTGTCTCTGATGAATATTTATTTGTTTAGCTAAGAGAGTTTGTAATACTTGCCTGAGCATGACAAAGTCAAGGTGTCGTGTGACTGAGAGACTTGGCCACAATTGTGTGTCTGTAAGCATGGTTGAGGGGAGGGCGTCCTGATTGTAGAACAGTACCTTTAACATTCTGATCCTAAATAATAATTCATTATTTCTACAATATGTGATGATGAGCATTTCTATTTTGTATGGCCAAGCACAGTGAATCCTTGATTCCAGCTGAAACGTAGACAGTGCCATGGAAAGGATGGTTGGTGTTCGAATTGGTAAGTAGGTCAGAGGGTGGAGGCCTAGCTGACCTCGGCCTCATAGAAATCAGCCTTGGGCTGATGGCAATGGTGATTCTTCTCCATATTTGCAAACATCAATGTGAATTTTTTTTTAAATGTAGGAAGTTAAGTACAGCAACATTAAGAAAAAAAGAACACATTTACAAAAATTAGCATTATCTTAGAAACATAGGTTAACATTTGTGAGCCATTTAAGAAGTATATGACATTTCAAAGTATACAGACAAAATTCATGAGACTTTCATGTAAAATCTTGCTGTAAATTAGGTAAAGAGAATTTTCTCAACTAAATAAAGCACATCTCATAAAGCCTGGAATTGACATCATATTTAATGATAAGATACAAAAGATATTTCCCTAAGATGGAAACCCTGATGGCACTGGGGGTTAAGCATCGCATTGCTAATGGATCCAGTCTTGCAAACCTAAGGTAGGGCTGCTATGAGAAGGAACTTGATGGCATGTTTTCTTTGTTCTAATTTAAAAGATGGGAACAAGGCAGAGGTGTCCATTCACTAGTTCAATGTACAAAACAAAAAAATATATAGCTATATTAGAAAGCAAGACATACAATAGCATTTATTTGCCTATAGTGTGTTACCTAAAGAGACAACACCAGTGACACATATGTACAGGAAAGAGCCTTATGTCAAGAAATAACTTTCTATCAATAAGGCATCCCAGCCCAGTCCAGAAATGCAATGCAAGTAGAGACCCTCTTCAGACACACATAGCTGCAGGCTAATGATGCAGGGACAGGACGTTCACTGGTGAGTGGTTGCAAATCTAAGGTCAGTGGTTATGTGGTAGGGTGATGACAGGTCTCAGGGGTGGGGGGCTCACAGTGGGTCACTCCTGTAGGTAGCAGTGAGTCCCAGCAGGCAGGAAGTTAAGAAACAGAGAAAGAAGTAAGTTCCCAGTTTATCATTCATAGAAAGGACCCCCTCACACACCAGGAGGCATCATTGGTTTTGCCCCTACATGTTCACCCAGAGCCTGGATGGCATAAAATCCAGCTGTCATGATGACTATCTCTGTAGATTAATTTAAGGCTTCTCTAATAAGCCTACTAAAACTAATAAGTAGATAACTAACAGGTTATCTGAGTATATAGGTCAATGAAAAAAATTGGATTTCCAATTCTAGTGGCAAACAATTAAAATCTAAATTTTAAAATACAGTGAACAGTAGCTTCAGAAATATAAAATAGAGATAAACTTCAGGTGAACTTGTACACTTAAATGTATAAAACTTTGCCAAGAGAAAAATGAAGAGATAAACAACTGGAGATGTGTGCAATGCTCAGGCATTAGAAGGTTCAATATTAAGATGTCAGTTCTTCCCCGATTGATTTATAGGTTCAATTCAATCTTTATAAATAAACCAGCAGGCATTGAAACTGAAAAGCTGATTCTCTAATTAATCAGTTATGTGGAAAAGGTAAAACAGCCACGTTTTTATAAAGAACACTTTTGGAGGAAAGCCACTGTTTAACTTCAAGATTCAGTTATGTTGTTATGGTCACATGTCATTGAGCAAATTCCCACTGGTTTCAAACGTGTAGTACAGAGTAGAAGTGATGAGCTCGATTTTTCGGGGTGAGTCTTCTTAAGAAGGAGCCCTGATGGCATGGTGGTTAAAGGGCTCAGTTGCTGACTGAAACGTCATTACTTTGAACCCACCAGTTGCTCCAAGCTACTGCGACTGCTACCAGAGTGGTGCTCTGCTTCCCTCAAGATGTGCAGCCTTTGGAAACACTATCAGGCAGTACTATACCATTTTATAGGGTCACTATGAGTCTGAATACACTCTACAGCAATGTTTTTTCTTTTTCTTGCAAGATTCCTTAGAAGGAAGAGACTCCAAGTTCTTTTCCTCTATTGAGCTTGTACTGGGTTCAAGTCCTTGACTTTTTAGTTGATAGTCTAGGCTTAACATCCATACACCAGAACTTCATGTATTGTCATAAGGAATATGGAATTCACATACAGCTATGTGTATTCTATGAAGTTCATTGAAAAAATGGGATGAGAAGATATTAGTTTTCAATGAACTTCTTGAAGCCTTTTCATATATATCAATGGAAGGAATGGAATGTTATAAAATAGAGACTCCAGAGGTAAAAGCATTACCTGATAGTACACTGAAGAAAGAGAGTTGAGTATTTGGAAATCCATAAAGAAGCTTGAGTGACATCACAAAGATCCTTTAGGGCTGTCAAAGAATGCCTGAAGGATATACTACTAGCCCCAAGACTCAGCCCAGAGGCACTCAGCTTGTTGGGCGAGCAAAGAAAATCCCTTTAATCACGTGCCTGGAGGCCCTCAATGCAGAAGCAAACCTCCTGCCTGAAGGCATGCAGATGTATTCACTGTTCACCTGCAAGCCCACCAGTCTAAGTCTATGGTTCTTGGTTCTGCCACTTCTCTGGTGCCATGGCTTTCTGTCGGCCCTGCATCAAGGAGGTTCATTAGCAGGTATGTTGCCTCTTTCCTTTCACGAGTAGTGAGATCCTTCCTCCTGCTTCTGAGTTGGCTCATTTTATACAAAGCTGGATGGCAAAACCAACCATGTCCCATGTGAGAATGCCAAACTTTTACAAGCACCTAGGATTCACTGACGGCCAAATCATAGACTGGGGAAATGTCAGAAAGAAGGTAAAAAAGTAGAATAATGAAAGAGAAACAAATGAATTGATCTCCCACTGGTCTATGTGACATCCTGCCCTGGTTTGCATGCTGCTGGAATGCTGGAGGCTATCCCAGTGGCCTATCAAGTAACAGCAGGGGCAATTATGGTGAATAAGCTTCAAGGTTTCATTTCATTTTCAGAGTAAGACAAACTAAGAATAAGGACCCAAGGATCTAATGCCAAAAATCAATCAAGCAATCAATCAAGCTTGCCAGTGAAAACCTTATGGATAACTGTGTGTAGCATCCTCACAATTGTTCTTATGACTGAGACCATTGTTGCTGTCACTGTGTCAGTCCATCCCACTGAGGGCCTTCATCGTTCTTGCATCCTCCCAGATACCAATCATGATGTCTTTCCCAAGGACTGATCTCTCTTGATAACATGTCCAAAGTATGTGAGACAAAGTCTTTTTCAGAACCTCCCTACATATTAGTGATGAAGCAATTAAAGACCTCCACCAACATCTCCAGCTAGAATTTGATAACCCGTGCAATCAAAAGTATTGGTCATTATTGATGATTGGAATGAGAAAGTTTGAAATAAAGAGGAAGAACCAGTATTTGAAAAATATGGCCTTCATAGAAAAAGCGCTGGGGATTACATGATAGCATTTTGTAAGTCCTATGACTTCTTTATTGCAAATACCCTTCTTCAAAAGTATACACAATGTCTACATATAGATCACAGCAGTGGAATACACAGGAATAAAACTGATGACATTGATGGGAAGAGATGATGGAGAAGTTCAGGACCATGAGGATGGGGCCTGGTATGGAACAAATCATCAATTGCTCATCTGCAAGTTCAGGTTGAAGCTGAAGAAAATTAAAACACATTCCATGAGAGATAGAATATGATCTAGAGTATATCCCACCTGAATCTAGAGATCGGACTTAACTATATTCAATGCTGAGTTGAGAGGAGTTGTGGGAGGCTGGGATGAAGATTCATATGAAGAAAGCAAAAGGTCATGAAAAACTCAGGAAAGAAGATATAAAAACAGGACACCAGGAGATATTCTGAAATTGCTGTTGAATACAAGAGTAGTTGAAACAAATGAAAGAAATGAAGTAAAGTGGTTAAACAAACATTTCAAAGAGCACTTGTAGAAGACAAAGTGTTATGATGAAATGTGCCAATGCCTCGAGGTAAAAACCAAAAGGGAAGAACATGGTTAGTATATCTCAAGCTGATGGATGGAAGAAAACAATCAAGCTTTAAACTGAAGTACTGAAACCTTTTATGGACAAAATATTGAATGATGTAGGGAGCATTAGAAAATACAAAAGGGTAGTCACTGATCGACATTCAATCATTTCAAAAGGCAGCACAGTGTCAAGAATATATGATATAAAAGGGAAAACAAAAAGCAAGCTTTGTGTAGGCATTAGCCAAAATGAGTGTACTGGAATTGGGGGAATACCAAGTGAAATGTGTCAACAAACTGATGGAGTACTGAAAGCTCCCAGGAGTCTCCCAGAACTTTGGAGGACAAATACCTGTTCAAAAGACTGGCTGATACCCATTTAAAAGATAAGTGACCCAACAGAATACAGAAATTATAAAAGAATACCATTAATATCACACACAAATAAAATTTTTCAGATGCCCCCCCCCCCAACAATGATTGCAGCAATAGATAGTTGGGGAGCTGTTAGAATTCAAGCCATGGTTAGTATGGGGTGTGGAGGAGAACTATTATTGTTGTTTTGAATAAAAGGAGACAGTTCCAGATAGAATTTTACTTGTGATTTTTTGACTATTCAATTAGACCAAATGGGACAAACTATGAAGAAGAATGGGAACTACAGAGTACTTCCATGTGCTCATGTGTACGTAACATGTACACAGACCGAGAGAGCAAGTCAACACTGTTTATTTTAAAATTAGCTGAGCTATGCATTGGCATTATAATCTTTTCATAATATTGACTCAATCTGAATACTAAAAACATAACCCAAGAGACTGGACTATGTGACGAAGAACATGACATAAGCATTGGAGGCTTGCTCATTAACCACCTAACATATGCAGATGAAACAACCATGGTGACTGACAACCCCCGATGAAGATGAAAGACCATGACCTTCAGCATGGCTCACACTTTAATACAAAGAAAACAGAAATCCTCACAATGAACAAATAGCATCCTGATAAATGGGACAAAGCAAGAAATTACCAAGAATTTCATTTTACTTGCATTCATAAACAGCAATAATGGAAGCAGCATCCAAGATATCAAAGGATGTATTACATTGGGCAATTCTGCTTCAAAAGTCTATGTGAAATATTGAAGAGGAAACATGGCACTGGGAGAACTAGGGGTGCCAGATGCAACCCAAGGCATTTTTTGTTCCCTTATATACACATGAAGGCTGAACAAGGAGTGAGGAAAGTGGAAGGTAACTTGATGCATTTGAATTATGAAGTTGGCACAGAGTAGTGAAAATACTATTGGGCCTTTATTAGAAAAAGCAAATCCATCTGACAGGAAGCACAGTCAAAATGCTTCCTATTTCCTTAAAGAACATTTTATTGGGGGCTCTTATAGTTCTTATAACAATATATACAACAATTGTATCAAGCATATTTGTACATATGTTGCCATCATTATTTTCTAACCATTTGCATTCTATTTGAGGCCTTGATACCAGCTCCTCTTTTTAGCCTCCCTCCCTATCCCAACCTCGTGACCCACTGATAGATTATAAATGATTATTATTTTCATATCTTACACCAACCACTGTTAGTATAAAAGTATAAGAATGCTTCTGAGAAGTAAGAAATGAAGAGACTTTGTATCATTTACCTTAGGCTTCTTACCAGCAAAAGCCAGCACCTGGAGAAGGTCATCATGCATGGTGAAGCAGAGGGTCAGCGAAACAAGAAGACCAACTGTCATGGGGTGGACTGAAATAGTGATGGCAGCAATATATTCAAGCTTAATAATAATTATGAGGATGGTGTAGGGCTGGGCAATATTTCTTTCTCTTGTACATAGAGTAGCTGGCACTTAGCAACAAAATGAAGTGGTTTTCCTTAGAGAAACTTCATGTTTGCATATTCCATCCCCCTCACCAGCATAAAACTTCTTGTTACATTGATATGGTGAGGGAAAGAGAAACTGTTTTTTTTAAATAGTTAATCTATGATTTTTTTTTCAGTGATCTTTGATTGCATGCATTGCTCTTCCCCACTTTACTGTGTCCAAAAAAATCTACAGGGGGCAGAAGAGTGAGAATTACCCTTCTCTTTTAGGACTAATGCTCTGGGAAGTTTTTCCCCCTGCTAAACAGAAATTCATGCTGGCAATTCATCACTTTGGCTATTTTATTCTCCTCTGACAATATCTAGAAGATGATCTGTTTTGGGCTGTCACCATGAGCATCACCAGGAGAGTCTGGTGTAGTTCTTCAATGTGGAACCCTCAATATTGTTGAACCACTCTATGGCTGTGACAATCAGTTCTTCAGTTTCTCATGAGTCCACAATGCCTCTAGAACTTTATCAAAATTTCCATTTAAGTCTTACCAGCTTATATTGCTAGAAGTTTCTACTGCAGGTAAGGCAATCTGAACTGTACTTCTGTGAATTTGACATTTTTTTTTCAGATTTTAGGGTGGTTCCCTCTTTGACTTCTATTCTTGGAGGGGTGCAAGAAAAGTGACTGGTGCTTTTTTCTTGTTGCCAGGAAGAGTGAGGATTTCCATGATCATTATGCTTCAGGATTAAACCAAAAACTCCAAACTGTTTTCAAAACACACTCAAACTAATATTTCCAAGTCTGCCATCTACAGATAATATTTTTGGCTTGGTAACAATCAATCAACAGGGAAGAAATGAGATGTTTAGTATACTGTCTCATAATAAATTCTGTTGATTTCTGCTTCTATCTACAGTAGAATGTAAGCCGTAGATAAGCAAGGAGGTAATTATAACTGTGGCTTTAAAGCAGATTATCATACAACTGTGGTATTTGTGTGTGTGTGTGTGTGTGCCCTCCATTTAAAACCCATTCAAATCTATCATATGAAGCTCTAAATTGCTTATGAAGCTGATGAAACAAGACTAAAATAACAGTAACAAAAGAATGGTTATGTGTTTCTTACCTTTAATAGTGTTTCATTTTCAACATATACATGATTTGAAGGACATGTTTATGTATTCTCTGTAGTTGTATGTATGGTCTGTGTTTCTGTGTCTCCTGCTTGGAGTGACAATAAATGTTTAGAATTCTCCATTCATCCTGTTAGAAGTGAGTCAAAATAAGCACAAATCCAGCAACAACAGAAACAGTTAGACACTCTCATTTAGAGACCCTGAAATCACACAATTGACAATTACCATAGAAAAAATAAGATTTCTCTAGTAGAGCTCATTGGCTTAAATAAGATATTGAACATTTCTAACTAAGGCAACATAAATAAGCCAGGAGAGTGACTAGGCTAATAGACAATGTAGGAAGTGGGAAATTGAAATTAAAAAAAAGAGAGAATCTCATTTGCACCAAAGCATTATCTCATTTTCAAGTACATTTATTGCTATTTATCTTCATTTTCCTAAATATTAAAATGGATTATAGCTTATTTTAATAAATACACAGTATATATTATTTATGGTATAGCAATATATTTATGAATACGCACACATATAATTTATATATATGCTTTTGAGTTGCCTTATCTCATTATCGATTTATTTTTATATATCAGTATCTACTCGAATTGTCAAACTCTGAAGATGTTGCATCCAAGGATATAAAAACTAAGATATTATTCCTCAAAATAATTAGATTAGAAAAGAAACATCCTTTATAAAAATTATCAGAATCCAGCATGCATAAAAACGAACTGTAGCACCAGCAAAACTGCAGATCACTTTCACTCACCTTGTTTTAGAAGTGTTACCGTGCGGCTCAAGAAGCAACATGTTTAGCAAACTCTCCTGAGGAGTGCAATAGAGAATGCTATGTATTCTGTATTGTGGACAGAATAGCATTTATTCCTTTTTGGGCCAATAGCATGTTTCATACATAACCCTTATGATAACATATATGACCATAAAATTTTTACAGTGCTTAAAGTGCCTGTTTTGTTTTAACCATTGTCAACTTCTATTATGTAAACAGTTCATTTAATACTTCTATGATGTAAGTTTGTTATAATTATGGAAATTATGCTCAGATTAACTCAAGGATTCCTTTTTTTTGGGGGGGGGCATCACTGCTCTCCTTGGTGGGTGTAGGAGGCCCAGCTCCACTGCTGGAATTGAACCTCCGTCCCAGTGGGTCGCAGTCCCGCGCACAACCACTACGCCACTGGGGCTTAGCCTGGATTCCTTTTTTTTAATGTATAGGTGAAGTCATTAAACAGCTACCTGGAAACTTGAACCTAGGGGTCTCAGTTGTTTTTTTTTTTTTTGGGGGGGCATCACTGTCCTCTGGTGGTGGGAGTAGGAGGTCCAGCCTTTGCTCCTGTGGAGTCGCTGCTGGAATCGAACCTCCATCCCAGTGGTTTGCAGTCCCGCGCACAACCACTACACCATCGGGGCTCAGCCCCAGTTCTCAGTTTTACATCCTCATTTCTTTTCTGCTCTTCCAAACTGCAGTATATTGTTCTTAGAAAATGAAGGTGAAAAACGGAAGCCTTCAGTAGGGATTGAAACATATTATAAACTTACTTAGAGTATGTTGCTGAGAGAGACTAATCTCTGGGGAAAGACATGGCACTTGGTAGACAGGGATCACAAAGAGAGGAAAATGAGTAACTGTCAGTGCACTGACAGTAGCTGCAACAATGGACTCAAACACCACCATCGTGAGGATGGTGCAGCACTGGGCAGTGTTTT
Source organism: Nesogale talazaci (assembly GCA_004026705.1). Lineage (NCBI taxonomy): Eukaryota > Metazoa > Chordata > Mammalia > Afrosoricida > Tenrecidae > Nesogale > Nesogale talazaci. The sequence goes on from PVJH01004691.1 coordinate 88,424, forward strand.
GCCCTGTTGTGCACAGTGTCGCCATGTACCATTGAACCACCTTGCCAGCACCCCCAAAACAACAAACTAGGCACATAATTTGGATTTAAAATTTGTTTATTGAAATATTTTTCTCAGATGACATTAACACTTTGGGGAAATAGAACATGAAGTTTCAAAGTGGTATAGTCAATAGTTTTTCAGATAAGCCGATACCTTCATTTGGCAGGTAGACCCTTGATGGTGTAGCGGTTACGCTTTGAATTGTGATCCACAAAGTTGGCAGTTTGAAGCCACCCGCAGCTCTGAGAGAGACCAACGGGACTTTCTGCTTCTGTGAACAGCTGCAGTCTGGGAAACCCACAGGACCTGTTTTTCTCTATCTTATAGGGTCGTTATGAGACAGTATTCACTCAGTGGGAGAGAGGTGTGGTTTGTTTTTCAATTTCCTTATGAGTTAAATTATTTTGTCAAATACGCCAGTAAAATCTCCTCAGATTTGCTAGTGGTATGTGAAACACATTTTTGCTTAATTTTTATTCTATTCTTATGTAAGCAGATAGGGACATTCTTGAAGCAGTATATCATTTTGAATGCTTTAAGAAGCCACTTGGTGAACTTGGGAAGATATTCTATGCATTGCCCTCAACAAGGACAAAGTCAGAACAAGGCACCGCACCTTAGGCATAACTTGCAGGTGTGACTTCAGAGTAGGGGACGCCAAACTCTTGAGACTGAAGAGCCAATCCCGTCCCTCCTAGCAACTTTAAAATAACTCAAGAACTTTAAATATGTTTTTCCACACAAACAAAATCACCATGATCTGAAATAATAACCTTCAAATGTTTTCAATGTTGTTTCAGAGCCGCCCGTTCACACAGAAAGAGCAGCATATGGCTCACGAGCGCAGTGTGCCGACCGCTGCCTTACCTTTAAATGAGAATAAGCCCCATTTCCCCAATGGAGGGCACACCTTGCTCACTGGCAGGCACTGTTTTCCTGGTACAGTAGAATCCTGGGCCTTGACGCGAATCTGCTCTAGGAGTGTGGAGATGCGATGCCATCGAGTTCCGAATCAAATTTCCCCATAAGAAATAACTGGAAACCGATTAAACTGTTCTCACCACCAAGTTTTTACCCCAACCTTGCCTTTTTATACAAAACACTACACAGACATTTCCAAGTAAATAAGCTCAGAGTAAGTAATGTAATTTAAATAAGAAACATACATTAACGACTACAGTTTGGACCATACCTTGAGACTGATGAGGATCTGGATCTGTGGACACTGGTGTGGAGAGGAGGTGTGCAGAGGGAGTCACTGTTTGGAAGGGAAATCCGCTCTATAAAATCAACTGGTGGCTGCTTTTCAGGAGTTTTTTTTTCCTCTTCTTAGCCTTTTTTCACAAGGACCTCGCTGGGATTGGCTAAAAAATTTAAATTAAAAAAATCTGTCTCCTGTAGTCAGCTGTTGGCATTTCTTCAACTGTTTTCTAAAAGGGTTTACTAAATTATCATCAACAATATCAATACCACAATGAAACCATTCTTTATAATCATGGTTCCTTAAAAAAAACAAAAAACACTTTCTCAGGACTCATGTTCTTTGTACGTAAGAACAGTACAAGAAGCCACAAAATCTAAGAAAATTATAGCAAAACGCTTGGAACACAGCCGCGAAACGTTTAAACTACGCGTAGTAACAACGTCTACTAACTGCCAAGTGATTGACAAGAGTCACGTGCGTCGGGTCGGATTCTGACCTTTGTTTGAGCTCTGATGCAAATTTTATTGACATTTCACATTGAAATGCGATTATGCTGTGTACCGATGCGGTACTCCACCGGGGCTCTACTGTAGTCAGTTATCTTGTGAATATCTAAATCAGTTACAGCCATGATTTTTAAAAATACAAACTTTTTTTGACGTACCCATACACGGGTGCTAGAAGATGATACCATTTCCCATTCTTTCTTTGCTGTTCAGGCCAGGAGAGACCATTTCCTAGAGATGAGGTCCTACGGGATTGTGATTCCTTCTTTGCAGAAAACGGCAAACATGTCTGAAGATAGATACTTTATCGTTTTATACGTAATGCTTGGCATACACTCTTTAACCAGGTATTCCAAGTTCTTCTTACTATATCCTTGCCTTTAGTATTAAAAAAGAAGTTACTGAGGGAGGTAATATGACATAAATACAATGATTTAAAAAATTTTTAACACTATACATACAGTATAGCAGTACCTCGACTGAGAATTAGTAGAATTTCAAGCTGCATTCAGAAGAGGACATAGGATGACAATATCATTGTTGAAGTCAGAAAATTTGGCTGAAAGCAGGGGATACTAGAAAGATTCTCACTTGTATTATATTGACTAAATAGAAAAAATTAATGCCAAGACATTAGACATTGTGGATCATAAAAAGCTATGGATAACACTGAGAAACATGGGAATTTCAGAGCATTTCCTTGTGCTCAGGCAGGACTTTTACACAGACTAAAAGGCAGTTGTTTGTACCCAATAAGGGAAAGGTTTAAAATCAGGAAAATTTGTATCAGATTGTATCATTTCACTGCACTTATTTGATATTTATATGCCAAGTAAATAATCTGGGAATTTGGACTACATGAAGAAGAAGGGGGCATCAGAAATCTGGTTTAATCAATTCATTTCTTCAAAGAAAATTTGCAGAAAACATATTTACATAAATTATACAACTGTGAGCTTCTTTGCTTAGTGAAGCACAGGACATATGCTTAGCAGGAAAGAATGACCAAAAAAGGCAAATTAATATCGTAATGATGACTGACACACATCCACTGGCCTGGCTAAAATTGAACCAACAAGATAGATCATACCAAGTGTAGAGGGTGAGTGGAGCAACATCGTTCCTCTATTGAATTGTGGGAAATAGCTTGGCAGTGTCTTAAGTCACTTAACCTATGATCCAATCATTTAATCTCTGAGTTTACATATAGAAAGTCGGAATGTAATCAGTTTTGTGTACATATTCATAGTGCCTTTAATAAAGAGCAAGAATATTCAAGTGGTGAGCAGAAACACAAATTATGTTCATATAATAGGTAATTACTGAGCATTTAAAAAGGGTATGGATTTCTGAATCATGCTGTGCTATGGATAATTCTAAAAGCACTATACTTTTGTATAAATGGCATATACAGCAGAGAAAAGACCTATGATAACATTGATATGAAACTCCAGAAGGCAAATTGACTCTAAGTGGAAAAAGTAGAGCAGCAGTTGCCCAGGGTGAGGGATAATGGATGAGTGACCTAAGAGGTGCCTGTGGACATGTGTGGAGGGGATGGAAATGCAGGCTTTCATGACCCTCAGCCTGATGACCCAGGTGTTTGCATGTGTCAAAACTCATTTCACTGTACACCTAACATGGGAGCATCTTAGTTTATATACTCTTGCCACAACAAACTGGACAGAAATAAATTACAGGAATGAAGAGATCAGATGAGATTACAGGCCAATCTTTACTGTCATATCTGTAGTGTTAGCTCTTCAATATTTTTGACAAGAGAAAAAAACAAAAGAAAATGATTTCAAAAATAATTATTTTAATTTTTTTAAATGGTGTGGAGTTATTTGCTGTGTATTACAATTACTCTTTTTTAATATTTCTATTTAGAATTTGTCTTGCTGGATTATTCTTTCTTTTATGTGAATATGTTGTATTTTTAAAAAATAAACATTTTTTTTATTTTAGACATCAGAATTTTGAGCTCAATGATACCAGTGTCAAAGTTGATAGTTAATATATATTTGCCCTATTTATTTAACAGTAAACATTGAAAACTTACTGCCATAGAGTAGATCCCAGAGCCAACGATTGGTTACTTATGGGATCCTAAGACTGTAGCCAAGTGTGTAACTTATACCTTATAGCAGCAAGATATTCACTTCTCCAAGCATATATAAATATATATATATATATATATATATATATATAATTTATTATTTTTTTAGGCATCACTGCCCTCTGGTGGTGGGAGTAGGAGACCCAGCCTTTGCTCCCTTGAGCTGGAATTGAACCTCCATTCCAGTGGGCCACAATTCCGTGCACAACCACTATGCCACCAGGGCTCAGCCCCTCCAAGCATATTTTTAATGGCCATTGACTAGGATGATAGCTGCAAAATCAGCAGTTCGAAACCACCACCTGTTCCTCGGGAGAAATGCAAGGGTTTCTTGTCCTCTAAAGAGTCACAGTCTCAGAAACTCACAGAGGGAGTTCTGCTCTGTCCTATTGTGGGGTGGCTCTGAGTAGGTATGTATTTAATGGCAAATGCAGATGTTGGTAAAGGCCCTACCTAGAGACAAATGTGTGCTGTTGGTCCTGCATTATCTGCATGCCATTCCCATATTTTATTTCTTTGTTACATCTAGTGTGGCAATTGAGACATTTCCTCTTTAGCTTTGCCTCTTTATTTTAAATTTTATATTCTTTTCTATCAATTAGTGTGTTCTGTTGATTTCTTGCCATCTTTGTTCTGGTTGCATTTTGCATTGGTTGGATTTTTTATTCTTTTAGCAATCTTTATTCTGCTCAGTAGTTTTTAGGCAACATCACAATTTGTTTGAATACTTCCATTTACAATCTTCCTTTTTCACAGTCTAAATTTGGATGTGTCTTAAGCCGTTGAACAGACAATAGCTTTGATCAGATGCACCTTAGTTTCCAAGTGACATCTTTGCTTTTAAAAAACTTTAAAGGGAGCCTTTGCAGAAGATTTGCCCAACACAATACCTCATTTGATTGCTTTACTGCTGCCTGTATGGACCTCATCAAGTAAAACTTTATACATTTATACACAAAGAAGTGTAAAATATGTTAGCTGACCAAGATTAGCAACATAATGACATATTTATTAAGGAAGGTTTTTAAAAATATACTACAGGTATGTTTTGGGTTCCTGTCGTATGTCAGGTGCTATTTGATCACATTAACAGAGACAACATGGGAAGTATTATTATTCATATGGTGATAGCAATATCTTTTGCAAGAATTAAAACCAAATCAGTTCTAAGGAATTGGAAATTAAAGATGTCCCCAATATCCAACTTTTCTAAGATGTTACACTTCCTCATGATCCCTCACTCCTCCCCTTAGTATATTTCCTGACACCATTGGCCTCACTGCAACGTTTCAAAGAACTTAGCAAACTTTCAGTACATGTTTCATGTGTTTGTGAGCACTACTGAATCTCTAATGTAAAATTCAACTGTCTGTCCTGCAGCAGTTCTTAACCTGTGGGTTGTGACCCCGTTGGGAGTCAAATGGCACTTTCACAAGGGTCACCCAATTCATAAGAGTAGTGAAATGACAGTTAAGAAGCAGCAATGGAAATGATTCTATAGTTGTGGGAGGAAGGGGTGTCAGCATAACATGAGGAACTGTATGAAAGGTTTGCGGCATTAGGAAGGTTGAGAACCATTGGTCTAGAGAACGCTCCTCATTCACAAGTATGCTGAAGCTGACCTCACAGGTCAGGTGGAGGCCACAACCCAAAGAAGAGTCAAGCCAAAGGCAGGACTTAGAGCCAGCAATCAAGTATGCCTTCAAGTCAAAGCTCTTTTCTTCCCTCTACCAATACTCAGCCAGGAAACCAAGGTCACAAAAGGGAAGTCTTTAATGGAGGTGCAGTTTTTCATTTGCAATAGACTATGCTGTTGTTGTTGTTGTTGTTCGCAGCCATCAAGTCTATCGTAACTCGGAGCAACTCTCTGTGCAACAAAAGGAAACACTTTCGAGTCCTGTACATTCCCCACAATATTTAATATGTTTGAGCCCATTGTTGCAACCACTGTGTCAGTCCATCTTGTCAAGGACCCCTCTCTTTTACCAAGCACAGTGCCCTTCTCCATAGACTGTTTTCTTCGGGTCACATGTCTGCATTAGCCTGGGTTGACTAGAGAAACAAATCCAGAGACACTCAGATTTGTATGAGAAAGAGTTTTATATAGAGTCCTTGCATGTTAAGAAAAAATTCCCAGCACAGTCCAGATCAAGTCCATAAGTCTGATATTAGTTCCTGTGGCTCTACTAGCCAATAAATTCCTCGTTAGACTCATGCAGCCATGCCACGATGATGAATGCAGAAATCTCACAGCCCACTGGGTGGAAAATCTTGTGGACCAGGGGCATTAGGACAACTTAGTGCTGGTGGGGGTCTTCCTGTGGCTCCTACAGCTCCAAGGCCCTGGCCCCATCAGTGTAGCTCCATGTGACTTTTCAATGAATTATCTCTCATGGAGAGAGAGTGTGACTGGCCTCCAGTGAGTTCTTTTTCTGTGTAGCTTCTCCAAATGAGGTCTTCAAGTCACAATCTGATTGACAGACTACTTTATCTCTTCACCCTTAATGGTCTCAAGTTGGCAGATTATGTAGCTACCACAATGTCCAAAACACATGAGATGAAGTCTCATCATTCTTGACTCCAAGCAGTGTTCTTCCAAGACAGATCTGTTTGTGCCTTTGGCATTTCAGGTACTTTAAATAGTCTTTACCAGCACGTAATTTAAATGCATGAATTCTCCTTTCATTTCCCATATTCAATATCCAACTTTCACAGGTGTCTGAGGCCTAGAAAGCACCCTGGCTTGGATCAGGCATACCACAGTCCTCAAAGTAATAAACAGACTGACTTCTCAACACCTCACAGTTCGCACTTCACAGCGTAGCAGGTTTATCCAGTGCAATGTGTCTGTGATCGTATGACTGCTAATTCCAAGGGCACTGATTGCTGATCTAAGCGAGATGAAATCCTTGGCAACTTCCATTTTTTTCTCCCTCCATTGATCATGATGTTACCTATTGGTCTATTTGTGAGGATTTTATTTCACTTTGAATGACAGACTATATTCCCAAGGGAACAAGGATTCACCCTTCGACTAAATTTAGGACCTAACCCTACCCACATTCTGTCCATTAGCATAATAGATATCTTTCTCTGCAATGAGATGCTGGTCACAATCACGTAGTCTACAATTTATAATGAATCATGACAATACGATTTAGAGTGAGAGGGCCCTTATGAAGTAACTGACTGCATCTCACTTATGTTCTAGTTTTCACTGTCTGGTATAACACATTACCACAAGATTGGTGGTTTACAGGAGAAATTCTTTCCTGCTCAGGTTCAGAGTCTGAAATTGTAACCTGATAGCCAAATTATTTCCTGTAAACACAGAGTGAAGATTCGGGTCTGGGGAGACCCTCTTTCCTGGCTCTCCTAGCTTCTGTGTCTCAGGGTTTTTTTGTCTGTGGCTACATGAGTGACATCTGCTTTTGTATTTTACCCTGCCTTTTCCAATTCTGTATCGAATTGCCCTCTGCTGCTGTCTTGTAAGGACTTGTGTGTGCATGCTTAGATCCTTCCCTCGATTGTCTCCATGACTTCCCTAACTCAACAGCACTTCTACCTGCAATGACAATTTTTCAAAATAAAGTAATATTTAGTTTTAGATTTCAGGGAATAGAAGAGTGGTTCTCAATCTGTGGGTCGCGACCCGTTTGGGGGGGGGGGTCAAATGAACCCTTCACAGGGGTCACCGGATACATATCAGTAGCAGAATTACAATTATGAAGCAGCAAATGGATATGATTTTATGGTTGGGGAGCACCACAACATGAGGAACTATAGTAAAGGGTCACTTCATTAGGAAGGTTGAGAACCACTGGATTCTAAGATGAAAATTTTGAAAAGCCATTCAAATGAACACAGAGCAAACTGAATAACTTTTGACAAAGGTATACCTGTGTGTAGCCTGCATCATACGGTATGTAACAATCATACTATATGGGTTGTGTTCTTGTTATGAATACACAATGCCAGCTGCAAGAGATAGAAATCATTGATTCCTGTATCTCATTTGTTTCCCAACTTGTACAGTGTGTCATCTTACCATTTTTTTTATCACTTGTTTCAGTAGGAAATATTTGAGCTATTTTTTCCTCTGATGAAGGAATGCCAGTCTCACACAGGTTTTGACTTTCATGGGTTTTACTACGTCTTTTCCTTCAGGTTATTTTTTTTTAATGATATATAATGGCTGTATTGTTATTTCAAATTAGCATACAATTTTTAATTATCAAAACTGATTAATAGGTAGTAAATACTTATAGACACAAATCACATTTTAAAAAGCCCATGGCAGTTCCGAATAACTTTTTAGAGTAAAATGAAAGGGCTGAAACAAAAAATGCTTGAAAATCACTTCTGTCAACACTTTGAAAAAGAGAATCTGCTTGCTGATAACATATTTTACTGTATCTCTTCAGAGAACAGAATTCATAGAAAAATTAGCCAAGAAAGAAAGAAATATGTAGAGACCCATCATACAAACAGAGGTAATGGACACACAGTCACCTATACCTATGCAGTCTTGCATGTAGTTTTTTAAAAAAATACATTTATTGGGGGCTGTTACATTTCTTATAATCCACGCATTCCTCCAGTGTGTCAAGCACATTGACATGTATCTGCCATCATCATTTTCAAAGCATTCTCTTCCCACTTGAGCCCCTGATACCAGCTCCCCATTTCTTCCCCCTTCTCCCACCTGCCCTCCCTCACAAGCCCTTGATAAGTTATAGATTATTTTTCCCATATCTTACATTGGCATCTACTGCCCTCACCCACTTTTCCATTATTCATCCCCCAGAGAGGGGGTTCTAGCTTGATCCTTGTCATCAATTCCCACTTTCCCCCTCACCCTTCCCTATCCTCCTGGTATCTCGACTCTCCTTGTTGGCCCTGAGGGGTTTATCTATCCTGGATTCCCTGAGTTGCTGGCTCTTATCTGTAGCAGCATGCATGCTCTGGCTTAATCTGATTTGTAAGGTAGAATTGAAGTCATGATAGGAAGCACCAAAGAGCTAGAGAAAAGTTGTGTGTTTCATCAGCAAAACTAAAATAAATGTGAAGGAAAAGAGAAATTGAGAGAGAAATTGAAGAGACGACAGTGAGAAACTGAGACTGGAAGGTGAGATCCTTCCCTACAACTGTAAGTGCAGGAGGTGGTGGTGGACTATACAGAGAGCTTTGCAACATGAGCAGTGACCCTGAGAGCCTTGCGGAAGGCTTCTTTCCACAATCACCATTCCTCCTGCTTTTGCAAGCATTTTTCACTGCTCTGAATATCACTTATAGATGGTGAGATGAAAGATTGAACCTGACCTTTTCCCACCTAGCCCTGATCTTTTTACCACCTGGATTTCTTAGATACTATGGAGGTTCACTTAGAAATTCCACTCAGCTGAAAGTACTCTGCAGTTTCCCAGGCCACATCCCTTCACTCGGCCATGCATTTAAAGTAGTGGTGGAAGAAAGCAATGGAGGTAGGAAATCAGAGTCAGATATTAACAGTTGACTGTATCATTGGTTCTATCAATATTAATGCTGTCAAAAGAAAGTAATAGGTCTTCACTTTAGGGACACATAAATATACTTATGTGTAATATTTCTGTACTAAAGCATTTGAAGTTTTATTTCATTCACTACATCTGTAGTTTTAAAAATGATTGAGTATTCTTTTGGTACCCATTTTATTTTCTATCTGTCCAGTACACTTTCCATACACATACTATGTGCAAAAATTTAAGGCAAAACTAGAGGAAACATGGAATGGGTGGGTCTGTTGATATCCCATAATTGTTTATGCCAGTATACTACTACTACTACATAAGACTAAACCAATGTGAACTTCACTTGGTAATACATCAAATAAAATCAGAATGCCTTATTTTTCTCAATATTCCCCATTGGAATATCTGAATGTTATGCAAATAATGCACGTTATATATTTTTGTTAATTGTGCCATATGTTGTATGTGTGAGCTCATTATTTTATTTACATGACTCCATATAGGCAAAGAAATACAGTATTCTAAAGCAGTTTTTTTTCCAAAGCAGATTTTTTTAATGCTAAATGTAGTTGCATAAAGAAAAGACACACAAAAAAGAAAAGACACATAGTGACATCTTAATATGTTATTTAAATGATCAAATATCAAATGAATAGATTTAGATAACAATTCTGGTTAATATATTGTGTATTGCCTATAAAATTAGTAAAATAGTCTGTAGTTGCTTGAATTAAAATCTTCAACGAGGTATTTATCACAATATTTTTAAGCTATGTCACAGTTTTTTTCTGAAAATAGAGTATACTAATTTAAGAAAAAATTTAGTGCCAGTTCCTGCTGGTAACAAATGTAGTTATTTTACCTAACACTTCAGATTCAATATAGATGCAATGCTCTGAATGTCTTATCACGTAATTAGGAGAAATGGTCCCCTGATAAACTGAAGACTTCAAATACCATCAAATAGAAAACTGTTAGCATTATTTTGGCTTCAGCAATAGGACTACCTACTTTAATAGGATAATTTAGTTAATTGCTTTCTACATAATATCTGTAATTATGGCTATTTAAATTTAATGCTTCCAATTGTGTGCAAAGAACTTATGTAAGTATAACATTATTTTAAAATTTAAGCTACATCATGCAACTTGGAAAAATTGAAAGGATATTTCTAAGGAGAGAGGAGGAAGGATTACGATAAGCAATAGGGCAAATTTCCCAACTCAAAGTCAAGTTTATACACAAAAATTCTAAGTGTGTCTTACAACATGAGATTATAAACAATTGCATATTATTATATTACATTTTATTACAGGATGGGAAATCATAAAGAAATCTTGTTTACTTTTTTTTAGACATCATTCTGATTTATCCCATAACCTTGATATATGTGTTAGTCTCGGTAGACTAGAGAAACAAGTTTATAGACATGTATATGGATATAAGGGTATGGTTTATATACAAGAGGAATAGGACATTAAGAAAACAACCCAACCCAGTCCAGTTCACAGTTACAAGTCTGATATTAGCCCATATGCCTGATACCAGTCTATAACGTCTCCTTCAGACTCACAAAGTCACAGGCCAGTGGGTACAGAATAGCAGTGCTGGCAGGGGCCTTCCCATGGCTCCTCACTTCCAGGGTTCAGGGTCCATCAACAACATCCAGTGATGGTAGAGGCAACTCAGAGCCGGTGGGGGTGTCCACATGGCTTCTCCAACTTCAGAGGTCTGGTTCCATCAGGGCAAGACTGTGTGGCCCCTCCTCTGGCTTGTCCAGCTCCTCAGATGCTGCCATCTTGTCTTATCTGTAGTTCATTGCCTCTGAGACTAACTCCCAACAACTGGGGAGATAGCTTCTCATCTCCACGAGGGAAATATCACAAAATTTCCCAGAAGTCTCAGAGAAAGCCATGCCCACATGGAGGCCTCATTGGTTACTCAATGGCTATCTCCAGATTAACAGGCTAGACTCCACCCCGACATCTCAAGTATAAAATTAACATAAGCATATGACTGCCACAATATATGAAGTGACATTGCCCACATTCTTTCTTTACTTTAGCTTTCTCATACTTCAATACCAATGATGGCCTACTTACGGATTCTAGCACTTTTCCCTGATCACAATTCTCTTTGTCATTCATATATTATGATTTCATCAATTTATAGATAATTTACAATATGTAGTTTGAATATTGTGGAGGTTATGTTCTTGATGTCAATTTCATGATTGGGATGTAGGGGTGGAGTCTGGCCTGTTAATCTGGAGATAGCCAATGAGGCCTCTGTGTAAGCATGGCTTTCTCCATTCTCCTGAGAATTGTGGTAAGTCTTGTGGTATTTCTCTCATGGAGATGAGAGACCTTTCCCCCAGTTGTTGGGAGGCACTCAGCTGACAAGATAACATGGAAGCATCTGAAGATTTGGAGGAGCCTGAGGAGAAGCCATGCAGCCTTACCCTGATGGAACCAGGCCTCTAAAGATGGAAAAGCCACAGAGATATCCCTGCCAGTGCTGAGAGGCTTCTACCACCAATGGATACTGCTGATGGTCCCTGAGCCCTGGAAATGAGGTGTCATGAGGGGATCCCTGCTAAACCCAGGACGCTTCTATTGCTATCTGAGTTGGAAGGAGATTTTATAGACTGGTTTCAGACATAAGGCTTAATGTTGTATTTATGATCTTAGACTGGACTGGGTTGGGATGCTCTCTCAATGTTTCATTCCTCTTGTATATAAACCTTTCCATTATATCCATATGCATGCTTATGAATTTGTTTCTCTGGTCTACCTGGACTAACACAAAGATATATGAACTTGAAAATGGATGGATCTAATTAGACATAGGGATACACTTATTTACAAGTGAGATGACTTGCAACTTCTCGAAAATTTTTATATGTCTTTTTAAACCAATATAAATAATTTTTGATCATTTTCTTCCTCTTTTTTTTCTGGTGACTTTAGATTTTCCAGGATTGTCAGAGTGAATGATGGATGGTACAATGATTGTTTTACTTAGGCTATTAAACTTATCTAGTGTTTATTGATCTTCTCCGCCTCCACAGTGGGCATCAGACATTTTGATCTGTCACTCTCATGAGTATGTCCAAGTATTTCTCTGAAACAACCCATAAGAGACATCCCCATTCTCTTATTCTCTGATGTAGGCAATGCACCACAGTTATCCCCTAACTATTGCCCATCATTTCCTGCATTTTGTTATTAAGCTACTTGATTTGTTCATTTATGCTGAAAGACTTGCAGGAGATACTTTTCTCAGGCTATCAAATGTTCCCTTGGACTTTGAGAATTGTGTCTTCTTCATCTGGCCCAAATTTCAATGGAAGTGTACAACTATTTTGTATTGTAGTTCTTGCACTCACCCTGTCTTTGTAAGGCACCCTCTCACTAGTCGCAAAGTGACCATTGAACAAGAAGATATATTTTCATTGAAGTGAGGAAGAATGCTCCCTAGGCAGAGCAGGAGGTGTTTCAGTCAACAGGCTGTTAGAAAGAACCTACTACATGACATGAGATCCGTTGGGATCTGTTTTGGAAGAGTCAAAAAAAGCAGGTTCCTTCTGGAATAGGTGTTGTTATAAACTGGTATCTATTCAAGGACTTCATTTGCTTGGATTCACACTCACTGCTCCTAGACACAGCTGTCAAGAAATCAAACAAAACATTCTATCGAGTGAATATGGACATCTTTAAAGGTTTGGAGAGTGAACACGTCCCTTTGAGGACTAAGTGCATCTGGACCAAGTCACAGTATTTTCAGTCACCTCAGATGCCTGTGAAAATTGGACAATGAATAAAGGAGACCACAAAAGAATACTTTTGTATTTTGGTGTTAAATAAAATTATTGAAATTACTACTGACTGACAGAGCACAAAGATAGGTCTTGGAGGAAGTATATCCAGAATGCTCCTCAGAAGTAAAGATGGGGCTGAGCCCTGGTGGTGTAGTGCTTGTGTGCCGGACTGCAGCCCATAGGATTGATGGTTTATATCCAGCAGCAGCTCTCCAGGAGCAAGCCTAGACTTCCTACTCCCACCAGGACAGTGATGCCACACACACACACACACACACAAAGAATTAAAGATGAGGAGACTTCATTTAATATACCTCAAACATGTTATCTGGAGAGATCAGTCTCTGGAAAAGAACATTATGCTTGGCAAAGTAGATATTTAGCAAAAAGGGATAGATCCTCAAGCAGAGAGACTGGCACAGTGTGTGAAACAAGAGGTTCAAATATAACACCAATTGCAAGGGTGGTGCATGACTGGGCATTATGGTCACTATGAGGTTTTACTGATTTGATTATACCTCAAAATAGCAGCAGCATTCTGTGATTTGGGCATTTCCAAAAAATTTACCTACAGCAATGGCAGATTAATTTGGAATAAAGCTTGAATCCCTAAAGACAATGCAGTCACGAATTCCAGGTGACATGAAGCTCAGTGTTGTTTTGCATAGGTACCATAATATTCTGGCTCTCTTCTCATTTCTTTCATGGTTCCATTGTGTCTTCAGAGGTATTCTGTGATATTTTAATGTCCAACAGGAGAGCAAAGTGGCATGCTGTAAGGTTAGATCCATCTATAGGACATTGAGGGACAGACTGGTAACTGTGGATACTTGATCCATTTTAGATACCAAATCTGGTTCCTTCCTTCCTTCCTCCCTCCCTTCCTTCCCTCCCTTCTATCTATCTCCATTACACAGGCAGATAGGTTGTGCCTCACACATCCAAGCAGTGGGAATGAGGCACAACAACTGCTGGCACCAAGCATTCATGGGAGCTGCTCTCAACTGTGATGGAGCCAGACACACAGGGCCTTTTCCCAGTGTTGGTAGACAGATTGCAACAGAGACAAGGAACCCTTGCCTTTGATTCAGGAGGTCAGCATTCAGGATTCTAGCTGTTCACTCCCGAAAGAGGGCACACTTGTAAATTTAACATCTATAAGACAGGTCAACACTTCCTAGCAATCCAGTGGTTAAATGCTCACCTGCTAATGGAAAGATCAGCAGTTCAAACCTGTAAGTTCTTCTGTGGGAATAAAATGCTGTGGTTGGTTTGCATGAAGATTGCAGCCTTGAAAATTCTATGGGGCAGATCTCTGTTGATATAAGTCAAACCCAACTTGACAATTTTTATTTCACGGGCGAAGTTGAGTTTTTGTTTTTAACTACCCTACAGGCATTTGTATAGCAACTTTCATTAGTCTCTATAATTATCAAACATTGCCCTCGTCAAATTATCAAGCATTGTCCAATTGTCCTTGGTAGGAGACTTCAGCTAAAACTGAGATGAATTGAAAAATTAGATTTGGCAAACTATATACAGAGAGTTTTCTCTCTTGCATAAAATGATTATAAGCGTTTGATATCCCAAACTCATTCTAGAAATCCAGATTTGTTTTTAAATTTTAAAAGAACAAGTTCCTAAGTGATAAAGGAATGACTGTAGAAAAATGTAATTTGTGGATTATTTCCTATTTCTAATACTGAGAATAAGAATCAAGAGCTACTTACTAAATATCAGTTGTCACTCAGTTCTCAAATTACTATGCATGCAACACAGCTGCCCTTCACCTAGAAAAACCGGTACAGAGAATCACAATAATGAGTTTTTAATGCCAATATCACTGACAACCTTGAAGGTGAGGAAGATAAGAAATAGAACTATGAGACTCATACTTCCAATATAAACACTAAAGCAAGTTATAGTGATATTTTCACTCAATTACAGGAAAATATTTGAGAAATATACTCTACAGTTACTCATTCTGAAGATAGTTGAAAATCAATAATTTACCTCCAAATTTTATCTCATGATGGACAAGCATAAGCAATTTAAGGGATTTTGCTTATAAGAGAAGATGATAACATGAAATAAGATGCTTCCTATTAATAGAGGTGCCAGTTAAAATCTACCAGTAATTTCAAATTGAAACTGGCAGTAATAAGCTGCAAAATTTAAATTGTCATTAAAACCACCATGTATTTAAAGCAAATCAGAAACGGTCTAATTCCAATGTACTTTAACCTCTTTGTTCTCTTACAACTGATTTATTTTTCAGTTAGCCTGTATGAAGGCTATCCTAACATGTTGCTGTTAGGTGCTGTGAAATTGGCCAAAACTCATAGCAATGCCAAGCATAGTAGAAGGAATACTGTCTGGTCCTGAGGATATGACAGTTGTTATTTGAGACCATTGTGTATTGTATATCCAGAAAGTAAATATATTTGAAAATAAAAGAAGAAGCAAATGAGAATGGAGATAAATTTCTGTATGTATAAAAATTGTGTGGAAGAAATGCATAGTTGATATGAGGGGTTCCAGTGGGAAGAGAATGCTTTGAAAATGATGATGTGCAATGTGCACATATGTGCAAATGTGCTTGACACAATGGATGAATGTATGGATAGTGATTAGAGATGCAATATAAATGTATATAAAAAAAGTAATTGTGTGTTAAATCAGGGATCTGACTAAGTTAGAGCTCAAATCCTAATACAGGCTGTTAATTTTTCCTTTGTTATTGTAACTAACAGGTGGATAAATCTTTGGGAATTAAAAATGTGGCAGATAATATAAGAATAGTTCAGAGAAATGGGCTATTTCTTCATGTAGAGGAGGGATACTTACCTGTGCCAATAAAAAAATCAGAAACTACAATAGACAACGAACTAAACTAATAGAATATAATTTTGCTATATCAACATATGTATCAGAAGTTTTAATGTCATCAAAAATGTGTGTGTGTGTGAGAAAGAGAAAAGTGAAGAGAATAAAATAATCATTGCTTGCTCTCCCTACCCCTTCTACCTGCCTTTAGCCATTGGATCTCGAACTTACTAAAAACATTTTAACATTTGATATGTTTCAGGTTTCATGGATTTTATTTATAATTATACTGGCAAGTCTGACAAAAGACAGAATATAGAGAACTTTAGTTTTCTTGCTGTTAGCAGGTCTTTATAAAGAACAATTTCCAATTCAGTGTTTGAAGAGCTTAAATAGGTTTCTTACTTTAGATAAATACTTATTTCAAAGAAATTCTGCCCACTAATTTCCTTTGGGACAGAACTTGCTCACTTGTCATTCAATGCATTCCTCAAGAGTCACTCTGTTTTGTGTTTTCTGACATCAATTACAATGGTTAACTCTGAGGTGAAATAAAGATAGTCTTTCACCTGAGATTTCAATTTGGTCAAATTTCTCCCATTGGAATTTCCACTCCATAAGTAGACAGAACACATTTTCCCAAATATTTGCATGCTTCTAGAGTACTACATTAATTCTTGCTATGTACTACACTTTATGATCAATTGTTTTATAAGAAAATATTTTCTAATCTTTCCCACCATACATAATTTTTGTTCTTTCTGACCAATAAACTTTGTCTTATTTGTCAATGACTTCTTTTTTTAAGAATAGTTCAGAGAAACGGGCTATTTCTTCGTGTAGAGGAGGGACACTTAACTGTGCCAATAAAAAAATCAGAAACTACAGCAGACACTGAACTAAACAAATAAATGAGGCAGCACGGCTTGCCCTGAAAACATCATTATTTTATTTCTCCTGTTTTTCATCTTGTAAAAAGAGAGCAACGTTGGAGATGGTGCATCTCCCACTGCCCCCCCCCCCCCCACCTCACCCCCGGTAACATTAAGCCAGAGAAGGCCAGACTTTCATACTCATTCAGAGAGATCTCATTGGAAATGTTTTCTACAACTCTGAGCAATATCCAATATCAAGGATTTGGTTCATTTCCTGAAACCAGTAAGCAGAAAACCCTCTGCTATCTCATTTATTTTCTTTCTCTTATAGAAACACAGAGATTCAGAACCCTTCCAACTGCAATCCCCTTCTTACATAATGTTTTCTACCAAGAGACTGAATTTGTTCTCTTGAAAAGGCCAAAACACAAAATGAAAGCCCTCAAATTCTGTAGACTTTGAAGGCATGAAATTCTTTTCCTTTGAATTCTGTTTTCGTTTTGAACTCATTGAATACCACTACTCAAATCTGTTTATCAATGCTATATGCTACAGTAGTTTTTGAGGGTCACATTGCTTTAGAAACTGGCAGAAACCTTTTATTCAAATGAAATTTGATAGACCAATTCAACATGAAAAATGAGAAGGGTCTGCATTAGAAATGCGCATGGATGTAAAACTCTGCATAGTCCATTCTATGTCTGGCAGAAAGACTTGAAAAGATTACCTGATAGTTTCTATTTTATTATATGGATGATTTTCTTACCAGGAACTCTGCTTTTCACAGTCTAATTATTTAGCATAATATGCTGTACAAGTGGATTACTTCCCTTTCTAATCAAATTTATTTTTGCACTTTTGTAGGCACCTTGTAAAATTCTGTTCTTTTTTTATCTCCCTGTTAGCTGAGTTAGAACAATGTTCTGAACAATGTTATGATCTTTTAGATCTTGAATGTGTTATACAAGATTTGATGGTTTTCAGATTGAGCCCTGGTGGCGTAGTGGTTGTGCGTGGAACTGCAGCCCACTGGGGTGGAGGTTTACTTCCAGCAGCGGCTCCACAGGAGCAAAGGCTGGGATTCCTACTCCCACCACTAGAGAGCAATAATGCCCCCAAACCAAACCAAACAAAACAATTTTTGATGCTTTTTTATTTTCTGATTTGTAGTTGTTCCTGAGGTCAAGATAAAATGTACTTCTTAGCAGTATGGTATTTGTGATTATAACTGAAATGATCCCTTATGGTGGAATGGACGTTTGTGCAGATATCCTGAGATTTCCGTGAGTCCCTTTGTAGGTACCATTACATTATCGCTCATGAAAAGCATTCCCAAAATATCTTAAAATGGTCATACAATGTGTCTGCTCTTTATATTTTAGCATGTAGTTGCTCTTTATTTTAAATAGCGTATTTTAAAATCTGTTTTAAAACATGTAATTCTTAAACTGTCATGGGGACAGCATTTTTTCTGTTTAAGTTTACAAGTTAGGAAACGGACATATACAAATGGTTAAATGACTTCTCTAAGGGACAACACATGTATTTGGTGGCACAGAACACTTTTAAAGTATGTAAGCTTCAAAGAACCCCAGTGGTTCTATGAATAAAGAGTTCAACTGCTAAAACAAAGGTTTGCTGGAAATTTCCAGCTTTTTTTACTTGCTCCTGTGAAGATTAAAGTCTTGGAAACCCTATGGGTGGTTCTGCTGGGTACTGCAAATTAACCGTCAACTAGAATTAACTTGATCACAATGGACTATGGATAACCTTTAGATTATATAACCACACCAGAAAGAAGCATTAGAGGCTTCTGCAAATGGAGAGACCTAAAATAAAACGATGGGGCAAATATATCATTCTGCATCATCAATGTGAGAATATAGGACTTGTCAGATTCCATAAACATCATTCAAGTAAGGGGAAATCTTTCTAGTAGCCTCCTCCCTTGCACATTACTCATTTAATCCATGGAGATTATTTCTAAAGTTCCATATGCTAACCAACGAATGCTTTCATCATATTTAGTTTTTAGTTATTTCACAAAGTGGACAACTACTAAGGAGTTATCCCACTGATAACTCATTTACAGTTAAAACTAATTTTGTTATGAAACATTATCAACACTTGGAAATTAGCCCCAAAGGAGACTGGTATGTCTTTTCAATGTTGTGTGGGTGTGAAGATCCCTTAAAGATTATTAAGGACGGAGGTCAGCAAATATTCTCTATAAAGGGTGGTTGTAAATATTTTCAGCTTTGCAGGCCATATGGTCTCTGTCACAAGTGCTCCTATCTGCAATATAGTGTGAAAATTGTCAAGAATGACATGCAAATCAATGAGCATGTCTCTGCTCCAGTAAAACGTTATCTAGAAAAAAACACTTTATGAGGCAGGAGGCTAGATTTACTCTGCAGTCTGTTATTTCCTGACCACTTGATCTAATTGTATGTAATTGTAAAAGATTGTTTATCATTAAAATAATGTTGCTGCAGATTTAATGATGCTAGATGTTAATTTGTAGAATTTTTTTCTGTGGGGGTATAAATAATGTCTTTTCAGGAAACCTAGTATAGCTAATAATCATGGATTACCATATATCCATAACCAGAAGTATAACTGATAACTAATAACCTGTAAGGTATTACTGCTTTCATATATAACTCAACAGTGCTTGCTTAACATCTCAAATACACTTCTAACTGACAAGCCATATAAAATATTTCAGGGTAATTAACACTGTAAAGAAAAAAGCAGCATGTACAATAAGTTGTCATACGTCTAATCATGGATTGCTCATTTTGTGCATTATAAGAACCAAAACCGGCTGAGCCCCGGTGGCGTAGTGGTTGAGTGTAGGACTGTGGCCCACTGGCTTGGTGGTTCAAATCCAGCAGCAGCTCTCCAGGAGCAAGACTGGGCCTCACACTCCCACCAGAGGTCAGTGATGCCCACGCCCCCACAAAAAGAACCAAAACCAGAACATTTGACTCTCCTTGACCCTACTAAAGTCAATCATATTACTCATTTTGTGCCTTGATTTTGATAAAGGACATTTGACTTGCTCACTTTCCAAGAGGATGGCTATATCAGATATGAAAGAAGCTCACATTAACAGACTTCTGTGGGATGTATTAAAAGTCCTTCATGATTGAGGGCTAAAATGCATTAGTATTCTCTCTTTCTTACATGCATACATGAACACTCACTATACTAGCACAATATTATTGGTTTACTAATGATCTACATACTAATTCTCATATTATTAAATGTTGAATTGAAACAGTATAATATGAAATCCCTAGGCATCAGTTAATGCTACTAAAATGTCATTTCTTTTATTGTTCAGGAATACTAGTTATATCTTAATAGCTATCTGTCTAAGATGACATTTATTACCTAAGCAATATTATAACTGACACTAATTTGCTCTTATCCATTTATTTTCAATAGTAAAATTAATGTTTCCAAGCAACATTATAAAATGCAAAAGCATTGGTTAATGACATTAAAATACAAGTTCATCCTAAAAACATCAGCAAATTAGACAGTACTACAATCTTCCCAGTAATTTTATAGGGTCTATTTGGTAAGTGAAAATTAGAAATCATGATATAGATAGTTCAACTCCTACACAGACTGTTTTTCCTTCAAAAAGTGACAACAAAACAATGGGACAATATTTGAAACACATCCCATTGTGTTTATTGACTCATTACTGCTCACAGACAACATTAGTATTCGGTAGAGCTGTGAAGCAATATTGAATAGTAGTTGTGGAGATATTTCAAGATGTACTCTGTTCTTTAAAGATTATGTCTCTGCACACAGCCCATTTCCTGAGGGAAAAGGTGATATTGGCAGACCAGCCGAAATGGAAATCATGCGGAAGCAACACAGCAAATGGTGAGGTTCTTAAGGGAGCAATTGAAAGAGAATGCTGATTTTAATTACAGTTGACTTAGAAACAACCATAAAAAGGGAAAGAGGTGAAAGTAAGTATTTGACATTGATTTATGGGTCATGATCAACTTTCCAATAGTTTTTTAATTGTTCATAAATTTTAATTCTGCAAAATAAGCTGTGCACATAAATATTAGCGTCACAAAGTTATTTAGAGATAAATTAATATTTTCTAAAGATATGTTTTAAAAGAATATGTATCCAAAAAAAAAAAAAGAATATGTATCCTCCATGAAATAAAATAATTGATTAGACTCTTGTCTAAGCATTTCAAAACCCGGGGGGATGAATTTGCTGTTACTCCACATAGATAAACGATACTCTATTAGAAATTGACTAAGCTCCGTGTGCTGCCGCAGGTGTTAGATGCCTGCCAGTCCAGTCTGACTCACTGTGAATCCGTATGTAGCAGAATGAAACATGGCCTGGTCCCGAGAGATCTTCCCCATTGTTACCTCTGAGTTCATTATTGCAGCATGTGTGCCAGTGTAGCTCGTGAGTAGGCCTCCATTTGTTACGGAACCCTAAGCTTCATCAAGTATCGCGTCCCTTCCAGAGATGCATCTCTTGTGAAAACACTTCCTCAGTATGTGAGGCAAAGCTTTCCTCACGACTAACGATGATTCTGGCTGCAGATTTACCTTTTTTTCCTGGCACTCCATGGTACTTATAATACTCTTCAGCAACACCATATTCTAATCCAGTCTTTTCCAGTTTCCATTTACCCATTGTCCAGTTTTCATATGCACAGCCTTCAAAGGGTGCTTACCTTCCTGACGTGATTTCTGAGGGCAAATTGCATGCATAAGAAAATGTGGTGAAGAAAGTTGATCAAAAGATAGAGCATCTGGGGTCTTAAAGGCTTGAAGAAAAACAAGCAGCCATCTAGCTGAGAAGCAACAAAGCCCACAGGGAAGAAGCACACTAGCCAGTGTGATCATGAGGTGTCCTTGGGATCAGGTATCAGGCATCAAAGAACAAAAAAACATATCATTATGAATGAGGGGGAGTGCAGAGGGGAGAACCAAAGCCCATCTGTAGGCAACTGGACATCCCCTTACAGAAGGATTGCAGGGAGGAGATGAGCAAGTCAGGGTGCAGTGTACCACTGATGAAGCATACAACTTTCCTCTAGTTCTTTAGTTCTCCCTTCCACCTCCTCCCCCCGCCCAGCCCCACTATCATGATCCCAATTCTACCTTAAAAATCTGGCTAAACGAGAGGATGTACACTGGTAGAGATAGGAACTGGAAGCACAGGAAATCCGGAACAGAAGATCCCTTCAGGACCAGTGGTGAGAGGGGTGATACCAGGAGGGAAGGTGGGGTATAAAAGAGGAGCTGATTATAAGGATATATCTCCTCATTGGGGGATGGACAACAGGGAAGTGGTCAAGGGAGATGTCAGACAGTAAAATAAAAACACTTTATAAATGATCGAGGATTCATGAGGGAGTGGGGAATGGGAAGAAGGAGAAAATTTAGGAGCTATTATCAAAGGCGCAAGTGGAAAGCAAATGTTTCGAGAATTATGAGTGTAAGGCTTGACACAATGGATGAATGTATGGATTATGATGAGTAGTTATAAGAGCCCCCAATAGAATGATTAAAAAACAGATTTAGGCTCAGAAAGGAAAAAAAAGCCATCTTGGTTCTCTGATGCATTAAGGAGATCTTTTAAGCAGATTTGCCCAATTCATTGTACCCTGTCTTTCTTGACTGCTATTTTCATGCATGTGGACTCTGAATGCAATCTTTCCTCTATTTTGATGCTTTTCTGGCTCAGTGGGGAGGATTGTAGTTTAATTCATGTTGAGTCACAATCCATATTGAAAGTTACTGATGTGATTTCAGAAAGCAAGGTCACTTCATCTGCATATCACCAGTTGGGAATAAGCCTTCCTAGTAGGTTTATGCTGCAGTCACAATGATTTGCTAACAATACAGGTTATTTGCTAAATGTACAGACTGAAAATAATAGTGCAATGATACATATCTGATGCATGTATTCTTGAATTTAAAACTAAGTAATTCTATTTGCAGACCTGTTTGTTGGTCTGTATTTATGTTCCACACGAATACAATGAATATTCTAGAATTCCTATTCTTCACCATGTTATCAATAGTTTGTCATGATGAGCATAGTTAAATGTTTTTGCATAATCAATAAAATGCATACAAATATCTTTCTTTTTTCCTCTGTTTTCATCAAAGATCCATGTGACTCCAGCAATGACACCCCATGTTCTATGTGTTTTTCTAAATCTGGTTTGTGTCTGGACATGTGCAATTGATATAAAGCTGCAACTGTCATTGAATTCTCTTAGGCACCATTTTATTACATGTGCTATTAAAACTATCGTTTGATAAATTCTGCATTCTGTTGGGTCATTTACCTTTGAAAAAATATGGTACAAATACTGATCTCTTCTAGCCTGTTGGCTATGTAGCTGTCGGCCAAATAGATTGACACACACAAGTGTCCAGTGTGGGTTAGCATACTCATTCACGCTCATGGAGTATATTCAGAATCTGAGTGACTCCAGGAGGATTTCTGAGGTTGTCAATCTTCTCAGGAGCAGATGGCCTCAGCTTTCTCCCATGGTTGGAAGCACCAACCCTGAGGTTAGCTGTTCAATGCTTACCAGACCGCATTGCCAGGCCTCCCTTTATTTAGGTAAGTCCTAGTCACTGCCATGGAGTCCATTTTGACTCAGAGCAACCCTACAAGTAGGTCAGTATGGTATGTGCTAATCCAGTTGCTCTTTGAACTGTGTGGACCTGGGCTCTTGATTACAAGCAGGGCTGCTAACCACAAGGTCAGCAGTTTGAAACCACTGGTAAGACAGTGGGAGAAAGATGAGACTTTGTACTTCGTTAGAGTTACAGTCTCAGAAACCCAAAGGGCTGGTTCTAAACTTTAATATGGGGGTCACTATGAATCAGAATTAACTCAGTGGCAATAGGTTGGCAGGGACAACTGTTTGTTCAGTTACCATTGTCATCATTGTTGTCATTGCTGTGAGTTCAAGGGTTCTGAGTGTCTGCGTGATGCTAATCTCTCTGCACGAACAGTTCATCTGTCCAGAAAGCTTCACATCCTTCTATTTCCCTTAACTGGAGAGAGAAACCGCTCGCACAGAGAGAGTTAGAGTCACACAAAGTTTTAAGCTAATCTTCCTAACTCTTATGCTCATGGTAATAGCACCAGAGGAGAAATCTGCATAAAATTGGGGCACACAGTACAAATCCAGTTTATTTAAAGATCTAAACTAAACTTTGAGAAATAATGCTAGATAGACTAAATCACATTAATAAGAAAATATCCTATGATCAAGTTTTTTTTTTTTTAAACAATTCAAGTGAAAGCATGAGGGAGTTAGGCAAAGTTTAGCATTGTGTCAAGAGACCAGGTGAAGTTGTGGTTTGGGGAGCCATATGGTTCTTGTAAACTTTAGTTTGTCCTCTTAGAAAACATCATCAAAGATTAAATTTGGTGATGTGTTTCTTCATATCCTTCTCTTCATGAAAATGAAGAGCATTTACATGAGAAAATCTTCAAGTAACATGTTTACATGTGATTCTACACACACTGACTGCCATGTTAATGATTTCTGCAGTATAGTAGTAGACTACATTCACAGATAAAACTAATTTAAAAATATTTTTTACTCTAAAAGCAAACAACAGAAAATAAAAAAAAAATGATGAAAAATTTCCAGCCTTTAGAGAAAGAATCCATTTACTCAGGATTTAGAATGAAAGATATTAAGGCATTTCTTTCAGATCCATTTTTTAAGATGAAACGTTTTTGGAGTAAATTCCTTACACTTGTCTATGGGTCCATAAAAGCTTTCATCAGAAAAAAAGCTTTTATCCCAAACTTGAAATACCTACCTTCCATCCATTTCTTCCACTCCCTTTATTGAAGACAGGAGCCCTTGTGGCGTAGTGGGGCTGTGATTGGCATGTTGGCACTTTGGAATCTCCAGGAGCTTGGTGGGTCGAAGACTGGGCTTTCTACCTCATAAGCAGTGACTCATTGGGAATCAGCATTGACTTGAGGACAAGGAGTTTAGCTTTTTATTTTGGTCATTGAGGAGACTTGAAAAGCTCATGAAGGAATCCGTCACCTTTCATTCCAATTTGTAAACAAACATTTTAATCTACACATGGTATTTTAATATACACTGTATTAAATACCAGTAGAACTATTGTAAATTTTATTATAAATGTTACTAGCTTGCATATTTCACTGTAGTTTTGTTCGCTCCTATTTTTGAATAGCATATGTGCTTGCACATAGACCTTGTAAGGGTTAGGTGGTATTTTCTTCACTATGCGACTCGTGTTGGTGGCTGTCAGTTAGTTATGCTTCTGAGAGACCACATGTTACCAAGCGGACCATCTTCATAAGGTATTCTTGGGTATCATCTTTATGGAAGCTGACAGCCAAGTCTTCCTCCCATGGAGTCACTGAGGAGGTCACTGCATCAACACTTTGGTTTGCAACGGAATGTTTCACAAGGTTTCTGCATGTTATTATAAAAGGCTCTTTTTAATTTCATTGTTGTCCATTTTGGGGGAATTTTTTTCATTTGGAATTAATGGCAACTAATTATTAATTTCATAAATATGATATAGTTAACAACCACAAATACACAATATTTACAATGTAACCTTAAGTAATCAATTATTCTAGATATCATCAAATTACTTGGTGCAATAACAGAAAATTCACAACACCAACATTCCTGCTTGTCTGCAATGGAACAAATATTTGGTATTAAAATTTAGCAATGTATTTTTGTTGTCATGTACTGTCAGAGCAGTTCCAACTTCTATGCAACAAAAGCACTGTCTGCCCCTGTACAATTCTCATAGTCCTTTCTCTGTTTGAGCTCCTTGGTCAACCATTGTACCCATGTTCTTACTCTTCGTAATGGTTTCCCATAGTTCTGATCCACACGGTCAAATGCCTTTGCATAACCAATCAAATCCAGATACACATCTTTCTGGTATCCTTTATGTTCAACCAAGGTCAATTTTAGAGTTTAACGTTAAAATATAGTTCTTATTTTTCAATATGTAAATTACTCTAATAAAAATTAATCATTTGATACTAAAATTAATTAAAAGTCCCATTCAATATGAACTTTGGCATTAACAACAGAAAACAAATATTTTCCATTTGTTGTTTCGTGTGTGGATTTGAATATTGCATTATCATGAGAAAAGTTTGCACATATTTAAATCTGAAGAGAGGAAGATTGAAGAGAATGAAGAAGAAATTGGAATCAGAAGACAATAAAGATGGGAAAAGTGTCCTAATGAGACTCTTTATCTAAAATAGAAGAAAAGGTCTATGAAGGAAGCAGATGCAGATATGCTGTGAATGTAGTTACTTAGACCCACATTTATTCCTTCACGTGACATAAACACAGTCCTGTTTTTCATGGTATTTAAGGAGAAGAAAGAAATCCATCAACTTGAGGCTCTCTCTCTCTCTCTCTCTCTCTCTCTCTCTCTCTCTCTCTCTCTCTCTCTCTCTCTCCAGAAACTCATAATATAAGGTTTTACTAGGAAATGTGTTTATAGCTTATGTACTATAATGATCTAGTGATTTTCAGCTATAGTATATATGATTACTCTTTTCTTCAATTAGCTATCACATAGTATTGTCTGAATGGAACTTGTAGTTCCAGATTGCAAGACAAAAATTTCATAGCTTCTATTACAGGACGAGCACATTTCAGGAGGTACAATGCCAATGAAGAAATTTCACTTAACAATTCAAGTCATGTCATTGGAACAAATCCAATCTGTGTCAAGCGAGAAGTACACCTGATGCAGAAACTATTAGAAAGAGAATTTGGGATGTACAATTGAGCACAACTCTGCGGCAAGAGTTTCTATGCATACGTTTCTTGGTCACCTTCACAACTTTGAAAATATTATGGACTCGATGAATATGCTCTGGAACCATTTGTTTAGAAGTGGAACATGTGATGTGATTCGCACAGAACTGGAGATTCATGCACTGGGCTTGCTGGTGACAGTTCCAGGTAGGAGGCACAGCCCATCTGTTGTACCAGATGTCCGGTGGTTGGTTGGACCAGCCGTGGGATGCAACAGCCATCTCTTTCTGAGAAGGCCTCCAGGAAAGAGGCCGATGTTACCGTGCCAGGACTGCTTCTCTTCTCCATCGGCAGCCTCGCAATCATACTGACTTCCCTAATTCAACCAGAGAGCTTCTTCTAATGTGTGGATGGCTTACTGAGCTGCATTTAACAGTGTAAAATAAACAAGCTTGGAGTGTTCCTGCTAAAAATGAATTCACCGAATGTCATTTAGGCAAATCTCACCAATTTGGTTTGCTTGGGGTGCCTTTGTTGAAGAGAAACAATAATTTTCATAAACAATTAATTATGCAATATATTTGAAGGACATATGATGTTCAGTAAATTAAGTGTAGATAAGCTATATCTTTCCTGAGATTCAGATGTTTCATTTAGCTTTAATTATACAGGCAGAGAGAATTTGAGAAAGATAATTTAATGGGTTAAATTGCCATTTTGCATTTCTGACTCCTCACTTAAATCATGGAAGAGTTTTGACCAAAATAATTCCTTAAATTTGTGCTTTATTTTCTCCATGCCATTATGGAATTGATGACATTATAGAATTCTGTATCCACAATTACTTTTTCTTTTTAAATAGAAGATACATGTTTTGTGGTTAGGACTCTAATTCTAGTATACCTATGGACACATTTGTTTCCTTCGTCCATTCTTTGCCATTTTATTTTCTCAACTTCTGTATTTATTTTTTATCCCTTTCCTTTCTCTCTTGCTCTTTTTCTGATATAGGAAGAGTTATTTAGAGCTGAAATTTATATCTGAGGAACAATGCTGGCTAGGTGGTACTGGAGTGTCTAAGGTTTCATGATGAAACTTATCTCAGGAATACTGGAAAAATTGGCAAACTGAAAATCAATATAAGTTCTGGAATGTTCTGCCATGTTCAGGCTGATGAGGCATTACAGAAGTCGCGATAACAGAAGCGGGAAGTCAACAGATGATTTGAAATGTAAAAGAGCAAGTCTGTTCATTTCTTTTTCTTTTTTTTTTTTTTCTTTTTTTTCATTTCTTTTTTTGTCCAGCTCTTTTTTCCTTGTGTTAGTCCGGGATGTAGACTAGAGGAACACATTTCATAGACACACATATGGAAATAAGAAAAGGGTTTATATACAAAAGGAATGGAACACTGAGAAAGCATCCCAACTCAGCACAGTTCAAAGTCATAAGTCTGATACTAGCCCATATGTCCAAATACCAGTCTATAATGTCTCCTTCTGACTCACGAAGTCACAGGTCAGTGGGTGCAGATTCCTGACTCTGGCAGGGGTCTCCCCATGGCTCCTCGCTTCCAGGACTCAGGGTTCATCAACAGCATCCAGTGGTGGCAGAATAAACTCATCGCTGGGAGTGCTCTCCCCGTGGTCTCCATCCGGGCAAAGCCGTGTGACTTCTCTTCCAGCTCCCCAGATGCTGCCATCTTGTCTTGTCCCATGATTCATCGTCTCTGAGACTAACTCCCAACAACTGGGAGATAACTTCTCATCTCCACAGGGGAAATATTGCGAGATTTCCCAGAAGTCTCAGGAGAAAGCCATGTCCACATGGAGACCTCATTGACTACTCCATGGCTATCTCCAGATTAACAGGTTAGACTCCACCCCTACATCTCAGTCATGAAATTAACATAAGCACACGACTGCCACAGTCCTTCTCTAACACCCATTTTTGATAAAGCCTAAAAGGGAACTAGCTCTCCTGGTACAGTGGTTGTGCATTGGGCAAGTCACCCCTAGATTTTTTTTTTTGAGTAACAGCCACAACATTGAAGAACAGAATGTAGAAGGATGCATCTGAATCTAGAAAAAAATAACTAATAGAGGAAGCTTTATTACAATGGTGCAATGGTGTGTTTATCTACATACATACATACATACATACATACATATATGATTTATTTAATGGAGAAATTATACCAGGAGACTTCAAAAACTCCTAGGAAAATTGGATTAAAAGATAAAGGGATTTCTGTATGAACGATTTAAAGTCCCCACATGTGGCAAAGAATATTGAAAGTACCATGAACTGGCAAACAAATAAATCATATTTGGAAGAATTACAATCAAAATGCTCCACTCCTTCAAAGCAAAAATGGCAAGACTTCTCACATATGTTGGCTATGTTGTTAGGAGAGAGAAGTTCCTGGAGAAAGACTTTGTGTTTGCTAAAGGAGAGGGGCAGTAAAACAGAGGAAGGCCCTCCACACAATGGACTGACGTCATGACGGTAACAGCGGTTTCAGAGACAAGAACAACTGTAAGGATGGAGGGGCCCTGGGAAGCATTTCTTTCTTTGGTCCCGAGGATGAGAGGGCACTTTCTACGCCCATAAAGAGATACAGTCTCCACAACCCACAGGAGGTCGATATGATTCAACATGTATTCCCTGGCAGTGAGTTTTGAATTTTGAGACCCTGTAAAGACTGGTCCTCTGACCATTGCCACAAACTGACCCATTTCTTTAGTACACCTCAAGTCACGCCATTTGCATAGTAAACTGACTAATCTCTCACATGATGGTGTGCTAGCCAATCAATTTACACATTTGAGGACCATGACTGGAAAATTCATATAAAAGCAATTTATTATACCACAGCATATCATATTTTAAGAATAGTATATGCTTATGAAATCAATATAATTATAGACTATACAACCAACATCTTATATCCATTCTCTTTTTCATACATTCATTCTAGGGGAAAGCTTTCTTTAAAAAAAATCATTTTATTGAGGACTTATACAATTTCCAACACAATCCATCCATCCATCCATTGTATGCAAGCACATTTGTATACTTGTTGCTATTATCATTCTCAAAACATTTTCTGTCCACTTAAGCCCTTGGTATCAGCTCCTCATATTTCCCCTTCCTTCCCATTCCTCCTCCCTCATGAACCCTCGATAATTTATAAATTATTATTGTGTCTTATCCTACACTGTCTGATGTCTCTCTTCACCCACTTCTCTGTTGTCCATGCCCCAGGGAGGAGGCCATATGTAGATTCTTGTAATTGGTTCCCCTTTCTACTCCACTGGTCCCAAAAAGATCATTTGTTCTGGATTCCCCATGTTTCTAGTTCCTATCCTTCCCGACATGATGACAAATGTGTGCATAAGCAAATGTGGTGAAGAAAGCTGATAGTGTCTGGCGATCAAAAGATATAGCATCTGGGGCCTTACAGGCTTGAAGGTAAACAAGTGGCCATTTAGCTCAAAAGAAACAAAGTCCACATGGAAGAAGCACACCACCTTTGTGGCCACGAGGTGTTGAAGGAATCAGGTAACACGCATCAAAGAACTAAAAAATATATCATTATAAATGAGGGGGAGTACACATTGGGAACCCAAGGCCCATCTGTAGGTGAAGCAGCATCCCCTTACAGAAGGGTCGTGGGGAGGAGGCAAGCCAGTTGGGGTGCAGTGTAGCAACGAAGTAATATGCAACATTTCTCTAGTTCTTAAAGGCTTCTTGCCCCCCACCCCAACTAGCAGGATCCCAATTCTACCTTACAAAAAAAAAGTTTTGGCATCTTTCTAAAACCCATAATTTTCATTCTGTGTTTTGGGTATGGGACTGTGGAAAAGCCCCAAACATATAAGGGTTAAGAGTTCAGCTGCTAATCAACATTTTATAGTTTTAGTAAAGGCTAGGTGACATGCTACCATAAAGATTATAGCTTAGGAAACACCAGTGTTTCTCAGGTATTTTGTTTAAGTGTGTGAGAGGATAAGTAACTGGCTATTTATTTGTGTGCAGCTACATACTAATTATTGTTATTGGAGAATTTTTATTTCATTGCTTTAATTTTAGCTTTGATTTGGGATGCTGGCATCTTGCTCTTTATTTGGCAAATAAAAGCATCTATGAATCCTTAATGAGGTACATATGGAAGTTCATCAAAGGTTTATTTCCCCATGGCAAGATTTGATGCAAAACACAAATGCCAGCATGTCATTCACAGAGCTTTAGTTAAGGAACAGGAGTAAACTGACAGACTTTTAGCCACATAGAAAGGCTGCATTTTTATTGACTGCATTTCAGATAATAGCAAGGTTATGATACTGTTAACAGAGCTTCTTCACCCATCTGTTATGATTGTTTTCAGACTGCTGGGTGTTAATAAAATAGGCAAGTCTTCCATCTTGAAAATATCAACATTTAAAATGTCTCACCATGCCACTTTTGACATTACTCTTAAAGGTGTGTGTGTTTGTGTGTGTCACAGTGAGAATTTACCCAGTAATACAATTTTCAATTATAATCACTCATGTTCAGAAAGAAGAATTCAATTGCTATGATCATTTTACAGGATCTTCACAATCATGGGTACATAGTACAATTAATCTATTAAAGATTTTCTCAAAGAGAAACATTTGTTTTAATGTAAATAAAATATCAGCTTGTATGGCAAGTTCTGGAAGAAAACACTATCATTTATTAGTGGTGGGTATAAAGCAGAATATAGAACAAACAAAATTATAAAAAGCAAATTATTATTGCTTCCCAAACAACGTTTCTTTACTCAGATCAAAGTTTCTGCTTGGATTCATATCCCTTCTCCCTGAAGAACTTCCTTGCATCTTTTGGCACAGTATTGCCTCAAGTGTTGTCTTACAAGTTTTCCTGCCTGTTTCATTTTGGGCAGATAGTTCACTGATCAGAGAAGTCTGGCTGGATGGTTTTGTGTTGCTTTCTCTTTTGAGTACTTTAGAGACGTCATTCTATTGACTTTCAATCTGTGTCAAATCTGGGAAGTCTACTGCAATCCTCACCTTTGTTATTCTGTGTGTAATCTGTGTGTTTTTCATCTGCCTGTCTTCTAGATTTTCTCTTGTCTTTCCAGCAGTTTGAAAATATATGAGGCTGTACGTATACACGTGTATACTGGGCATTATTTTGCTTAAGGTCTCTGAGCTTCTTGTATCCATGGGTTGGTATCTTTTCCTTTTTTGGAATTTTTAAATCATCCTTCATATTTGTTTTTATTCCGTATCTCTGTCTCTTCTCTGATATTCCAATGAAATGTATGCTAGATTTCTTGTTGTCATTGTAGCATGCTTTATTTCTATTTCCATTATTATTACTTTTTCACTTCATGTCTCAGTTTGGAAGATGGCTACTAACCTACTTCAAGTTAATTATTTCTTTAGCTGTGTGAAAACACTAATGAGTTAGGGAAGGGAAATATTCATTTTCTATGTTTTTATTTTTTGCATTTCCATTTGAGTCTGTTTTTAGGATTCCATCTCTGTGCTGAATGTCTCCACCTGTTTACGCATTCATCTGCTTTTCCTTTATATAATTTAACAAAGCATAAATATTTATGATACCATTATACATAGTTTGTTTAAAATTAAAGGTTCATTTCTTCATGGCTTATATTTTCAAAATCTGAATCACTCTCTTTCTGAATCAGTTTATAGCTTTGGCCTGTAATATAAAATTTTAAAAGCACTTCCTAGTGTTTTTTTTATAAGTTTTTGTTAGATAGCTAGCTTAGGGATAAGAAGATAGTCCCTCCCATGTCTGCAAAGACTCCCTCAGAGGAGGGAAGGAAATCAGACAAACATTGGACACCTAGAGGGAAACCCAGAATTGAGCATACGTAGACCAGGACACCCTAGACACAGGTAAAACCAGTACCTTGGACACACCTTCCTTAGGTACATGTCAGGTGGGCCTAAGTCAGCCAGTGGGGCCAACCAATACCTTCAATCATGCCTCTCCACCCAAAAGTGTTAAAAGCTGGCTGCAAGGAAATCATGGTATCTCTCTCTCTTTTGCTTTGGTGTATGGTAGGGCGGAGGACCTGCTCTAGGCCCACATGTGCTTGGTCACTTGGCCTGGGGGTGTGTGTGGGGGGGTGCAAGTACCACGCCTGTGGACATTCTTTACCATGTGGTTTTTGTGCCCAGCTTGACACACTTTCCAGAAATAGTGTGTACACATTTGAGATGGTAAACTCTGCAACTTTTCCTTTCCTTTGTAAAAACTCACCTGAATTACAAAGCATGCTTCGGCCTGAGTTGTTTTAGTATATGAAGTAAAGATCACAAGAATACACCACTCCAGAAACCTAAACATTTCATTCATTGCTACCTCGGGTACGGGACATAGAGACTGAGTGAAATCATATTATTAGAAATGGGCATGGCCTTTTCTATCTTGGGCCATCAATTGCGAAGGTTTGGGCATCTCTCCTCAAAAGTAAAGCTGAGTCTGTGATTTGTGACTGCCTTTCGGTACCTTTTAGTGCACCACACTTCTGAGTCCTCCAGGATTGGCTGACCAGTGCCTTTTGCCCATTTGCAGTGGGTTGAGCAGCACGGTGTTCTCACTGTGGGTTAACAATTTTGTAGAAGATTTCAGTGCTCCAAACATTTCTATTTCCTAAATAGCCTGTGGCAGTCATCTGCTTATGTTAATTTTATAATTGAAATGTAGGGGTGGAGTCTGGCCTGTTAATCAGGAGAAAGCCATTGAGTAGCTGATGAGGCCTCTGTGTGGGCATGG